>PVKS010049350.1:0-12019 GCA_004027875.1 Aplodontia rufa
ATCTAGCAATAGTAAATTGAGCTGCTATGAACATAGATATTGCTGTGTCACTATAATGTGCTGATTCTAAATCCCCTGGAAAGATTCCCAGGAGTGGAATAGCAGGGTCGTATGGTGGGCTCATCCCTAGTTTTTTGAGGATTCTCCACACTGCTTTCCAGAGGGGCTGTACCAGTCTGTAGCTCCACCAACAGTGTGTTAGTGTGCCTATCTCTCCACAGCCCCTCCAGCATCTATTATTGTTTGTTTTCTTCATTTTTGCCATTCTGACTGGCGTAGGGTGATATCTTAATGTAGTTTTCATTTGCATTTCTCTGATTACTAGTGATTTGGAGCACTTTCTCATGTATTCATTGGCTTGATCAATGTCCTCTGGTGAGAAGTTTCTATTTAGCTCTTTGACCCATTTATTAATTGGGTTGTTTGTGTTTTTGTAGTTGAGATTTTTGAGGATTTTGTAGATTCTGGATATGAGACCCTTGTCATAAGAATCATAGCCCATGATTCTCTCCATTTCCGTAGGGAACCTCTTGACTCTTTTGATTGTGTCCTTGGCAATACAAAAGCTTTTTAGCTTTATGGCATCCCATTCACTGATTTTTGACTTTACTTCCTTCACTTTAAGAGACATGTTGAGAAAGTCTTTGCCTACTCCCAAATGCTGAAGTGTTGGACCTAATTTGTCTTCCATTAGTTGCAAGGTAGCTGGTTTAATTCCTAGCTCCTTGACCCATTTTGATTTGATTCTCGTGCAAGGAGAAAGATATGGGTCTAATTTCAACTTTCTGCAAGTGGCTGTCCAGTTTCTCCAGCACCATTTGTTGAAGAGGCTATCTCTTCTCCATGTAATATTTTGTCCCCCTTTGTCAAGTATCAGATGTTTAAAGATTTGAGAGTTTGTTTCCGGGTCTTCTATTCTATTCCATTGGTCTTCTTTCCTATCTTGATACCTGGTGAACTTTTGTTCCATATACTTGGCCTATTTTTCTATTTGTCTTTTTTTAGTTGTTGGTGCTATTTCTATAGTAAGTAAGTTAGTGCTTTATTTGTGATATGAATTGCCAATATTGGCTCAGTTTGTCTTTTAATTTTGGTTATAGCATTTTTTCTGTGCAAACCTAAGTTTTGTTTCACTCAAATATGTCAAACTTTTCTTTATAGCTTCTGGATTTTGTGTCCTGTTTGGGAAGGTATTTCAAAATTTAGGGTTATTAAAAACATTATTTTTATGATTTAATTCTTTTCAATTTTCGATCTATTTAAAACTGTTGTAAAATAGTTTTTTTCCCTGCAGAGAATTTTAATGTTTTTTTTAAAGAGAGAGGGAGAGAGAATAAGGGAGAGAGAATCAATTTCATTTATCTTTTTTTCCATCTGGTGTTTGTTTCTTTGACACCCAGTTGTGTATATGGTGCTGGGACTCAAACCCAATTCCTTGCACATGCCATGCAAGAGTTCCAACCACTGAGCAACCACTCTAGCCCTAGAAAATTTTAATTTTTTATGTAATCAAATATCTCAAAAAATTTTAATGGCTTTTGCTTTTTGCATCGTATTTGAATGGACCTTCCTTATCCAAAGGTCCTAAACATCCAACTACATTTTCTAATATGTTTTGGTTTCTTTAAAATTCTTTAATCCCATCTGGAATTTATTTTTATGCAAGAAATTTTCTAGGTATCCAGCCTATGTTTAGCCAGTTGTTGCTGTATAATTTGCTGAATGTAACATTTTTTTCCACTGGACTGAAATGTAGGTTTTATTCCAATACCAAAGTCCCATACATATTTGGCTCTATTTCTGAAATACATTCTGTTCTGTTTCTATGTCTGCCTGTCTGATTTTGCACCAACATCAAACTTCTAAATACTATAATGTTAAGCAAATATTTATTCTTAGCTTATTAAGAGTATTAAAAATTAGAAATGGATGTTGTATTTTGTTAAAAACATTGTCAACATCAATGAAATTGATCATATTGCTTTTCTTCCTTGCCCTATTAATATAATGAGTTATATTAATGAATTTTCCAATATTAAAACAATTTATCTTCCAGAAATAAACCCTCTTGGTCACTAGCATGTTGTTCTTTACATGGGGTTTCTAATTCTGTTCATTTGTGTTTTGTATAGGATTTTTGCATTGATACTCATAAATGAAATTGAGCCATAAGTTTCTTTGAACTCTAAAGAAGATAATTTGAATTGTTGTCTGTGCTGTGGAACCGCAAGTAACATTGGATTTATTCAGTACTTGAATATTTGATAGAATTTATCTGAAACTTCTGGGCCTCATGCATTTTGAAGGGTAATCTTTGCCAATAATTTTCAATGTCATTAATAAAATTGGTTTTTTATTTTCAACATATTCTTGAATTAATATTGGCAATTCAAATATCCTAGAACATAGTTAACATCACCCAGGTATTCAAATATATTTGTATAGAGTTGAGAAAATTATTTTACAATAATTTTTTTGATTTCATTTGGGGTTACTTCCTGTTGTGAATTTTGTGAACTTCCTTTTAATTTCTAGAAACTGAGTTTTAAAAATTGGTTTATTAATATATAACTCATAGACCATACAATTCACCCATTTAAAATGTACAATTAAAAAAACTAGGTGTACAATTCAACTGTGTTTAGTACATCCACAGAGAAGTGCAACAATCACCACAAACAAATTCAGTATGTGCTCTACAACTCCAAAAGAAGCTCTGTACCCATTTCTGATCATTCCTAATTTCCCTCCGAGCCCTCAGGCCTAGGAAAACATTAATATCTGTTTCTGTAAATTTACTTATTCTAGACCTTTCGTATAAATGAAATTGAATGATAGTCTTTTGTGGCTGGTATCTTTCATTCACGCAAATTTTTTCAAAGTTCATGCATGATGTTATAGAGTTAAATTTTGAAATGTAGATCTGTAGTGTTTTTTTACAATGTACTTTTTCAGTTTACCACCTATATAAGTTTTCCCGGGCTGTCATAACAAAATATCACAGACTGGGTGTTAAACCACGGAGATTTATTTTGTCATAATTCTGAAGGGTAGAAGTCTAGGTTGATGTCAGCATGTTTGTTTTCTTCTGAGGCCTCTTTTCTTGACTCTTCTAGATGACTTTTCTGGTTGTGTCCTCACTTGGTTATCCCTCTGTTCATGTCTGTCCTAATCTCTTCCTCCTGTTGTAAGAACACCAAGTTGGATTAGGGACCATTCTAATGGCCCCATTTTAGCTTAATTACCTCTTTAAAGGCTCTGTCTCTAAATGCGGATACTTTCTGAAGTACCCAGTGTTAGGACTTCCATATATGAATTTTGCGGTGCTTAATTCAGTCCATTATACCACTGAAAGACAAAGAAATCAAGCCTGAATAGCCTTGTCTATTTTTACATATTTTTGATGAATTTTACCTAAGTTAGTCAAAATGTTCAAACTATGTTTGTATAAGTATGTATGTATGCAAAAATCTCAGCCTCATTAGTCCAGAAGGTCTAAATAATTTTTTTCGGATTTTAAATTAATGTGTTACATCATACAAGATTCAGAAATGCATAAACTGAAAAGTGAAAGTACTTTGTAGCCTCTATTACAGTTAAGTTTATAGCTTATTCCTCTAATTTTCTTCCTTATGTATAGATATCAACAATGAAAATGGAAACATATTTAACAGCATTATACAAAATATTTATTTCATCCAATATGTCCCACATATTTATACATGTTCATAGCTTTGAATCTCTATGTGAGTTTCTGCATTTCATTATGTATTTATACCATGATTTCATTAAGTATTTCCCTAGCGATGAACATTTGAATTGCTACCAACTTTTAGCCGTTGCAAAAAAACTATGAACAATACTGCAATGAATATCCTTATGCATACCTCTTTATGCTCTTATGCAATTCTGTAGCATCATTTTCTAGAAGCTGAAAAACATGTCAAAGATTATGAACATTCAAAATTTTAATAAATATTGCCAAGTTTCACAGACGTTTCCAACTAAATGGTATTTCCTGCAGAAGATGGAGCATGTTGGCAGAGACTATTTTTCCTCTATGAATCCAGAAGTTGTTTATGTCATGTCATTTTGAGTGGCTCATTTTGGGTAAATTTTAATATTAATTTCAAGAAATATTGATCTAAAATGATGTTTTAGACTTTGGCCATCAGGTTTTTTTTTCTTTTTAAATAACGAGAAATAAATTACCCATGTGGGAAAAACCCATGTATTTGATATTGCACAATTTTATGCAACCTCCCCCCCACCATGCTTTGTTGTTCTCTACTAAAAGCTAGCAAATGACTCATTTCCATCTCAGCAATAGGATTATGAGTTATGATTATGGCAATTGTTCTTTTCCATTAATAATGAATCCACCCATGGGTACATTTTATAAAACATGTTCACAGTTATATTGCTACATAATATTGAAAGAATGTAATTATTCTTTATCTCTGTTATATATAATATGTTTCTGGTCAAAATGTATTCACTTAGAATGAAGGTTATATTGGGGTTTTTTTTGGGTTTTTTTTTTTTGGTACTGGGGATTGAACCTAGAGGTGCTTTACCACTGAGCCCATAGCCCCAGCACTTTTTATTTTTAATTTTGAGACAAGGTCTCTCCAAGTTGCTTAGGGCCTTGCTAAGTTGCTGAGGCTGTCCTCAAAATTGTGATCCTCCTGCCTTAGCCTCCTGAGCTGCTGGGATTACAGGTATGTGCCACTATGCCAAGCCAAATGTTATATCTTGAAACCATGATTTCTGTTTTGAAATTAGTCCTGCACGTACAATATGCGTATTATTGTAAGTTCATTCATGATCTATGCTATAATATTTCTACTTGTGAATATACAATATTTGTATTACAAATATGTAAATATACTTGCAATACCATGTACAATAAATGATACCTGCCACTGGCATGAGACAGATACAAAAAGACTGCTCCAGTCTATTGGGTGCAACATGTTTTCTTCTTTTCCTGTTACCATGTCAGCAATTAGTTTTGTTATCACTGTAAGTCCCTGATTGGACTTCTACTTCAAATCAATAAAGCCAGCATAATCTGATTACAGTCTAAATGACTTAATCTTCAAACCAGCTGTCATAGGATAGCACAGGCATGCCTTTATTCAGAATTATGTTGTATCATGTTCATTGCAATAATGGAAAATCTTAGAATATAAGGAAATATTTACATTTTTGTACTGATTTGTCAATAGCTCCCATCAACATTTTGACATAATGGGCCATACAACAATAATTTCAGAGAGGATTTGCTTGAAAATGGCATTTTCAATTATGTTAATTTACTTTTGACTATTGTTGCTTTGATCATTCCTAAAAATGACTAAATATGTCTTCAGATTCCCTTGCATGTTTTCATTGTCCCCACTTTTTAGAAACTTTTATTATTTTTACTGCTTACCACAGTAATTCGTGATCATGGTAAAATTACAAAATACATAGCAATATATTACAGATAGTGGAAGTGTGTTGCAATACTATCTTCCAGAGACAATAATTGTTGAGTCAATTGTACATTTTTGCATGCATTTCCCAATAAATTATTTTAATTATTCATATAAAATATATTCATATACAAAATTTTTATGCTTTACTCTTCTCCCTTTTCAACTTTTTTTATTAGATGGATATAGAGATACAATTGAGGGGGAAATATTATCAAACATTCAAGAACAAATGTATATATACTTAGTTATCCAGGGCTAATGCCATGTCATGGGTGCCCAGCTTGGGTTCCCCATGTTGCTGTTTCCCCCAGAAGAACCCCTGAGTTAAATGGATATCTCGTGGAGGTCAGAGATCTCCTTCTGAGATGATTCCCCCATATTCCCACTCTCCAGTTTCCTAGGTGTTCTTCCTAAGCCCTTCCCCCGCCCCCCTTCCTATGCCTCCAAGTATCCTAGGGAGTCATCTCCCTGTTGCGTTGAGAATCATACAATTTAAACTTATTATTAGCTTAGCTGTCTAACATAATGGTTTCCCATGTATTCTAGCTTCCACAGATGAGAGATACCATTCGGCCCTTGAGTCTCTGAGATTGGGATACTTCACTTAGCATAATTCTTTCCATCTCCATCCATTTGGCTGCAAAAGCCATAATATTATCTTCTCTAATGGCCGAGTAGTATTCCATTGTATGTAAGTACCAAAGATTTTGTATCCACTCATCGAGTGAGAGGCATCTGAGTTAGTTCCATAGTCCAGCTATAATAAATTGAGCTGCTGTAAACATTGATGAAGCCACATCACTATAATATGCTGATTCTAACTCTTTTGGGAAAATACCCAGAAGTGGGATAGCTGGGTCATAAGGAGGATCCATCCTTAATTTTTTGAGGATTCTCCACACTGCTTTCCATAGTGGCTGAACCAGTTTGCAGTCCCACCAGCAGTGTAACATTGTTCCTCTTTTCCCACAGCCCCTCCAGCATCTGTTGTTGTTTGAATTTTTCATTTTTGCCTCTCTCACAGGAGTGAGGTGGAATCTCATTGAAGTTTTGATTTGCATTTCTGTTATTGCTAGTGATGTAGAGTATTTTCTCATATATTTATGGGCTTTCTGGACTTCCTCTGGTGAGAAGTTTCATTTTAGATCCATAACCCATTTATTGATTGGGTTATTTGTAAGTTTGGTGTTTTAAAAGTAGGAATTGTTTCAAACACAAAGACAAGAATAGAAAACAAAATAACACATACTTGAGTACCCACTGCTAATTTTACAAAATCTTAACATCAGGTTTTATTATTTTAAAGAATATTTTAAAATAGAATTACAAATTTATGCAGTGGAGATCCCCCATATTATCTTTCCTTGATCTAATTCTTCTTTATTTCCAAAGATAACTATTATCATAAATTTCGTGTATATTATATACGTTTCCACAAGCAAATAGATAGATTTATGGGTTTAAAGTGTTCTTTTTTTGGTTTTAAAACTTTATATAAATTGTGTCATTATATACATCTCATTTTTGCACATTGCTGTGTTTCACATAGGTTAGGTTCTGTTAATAACTGTTTGCTATACATCTTTTTCCCCCTCTGCTTCCCCTTTATGGCTTTCTGTGGGATTAATAAAAACTTCCACCTCCTTTTCATTTCTTTTGAGAATTTGGAAGCTACGTATTATATTTTTATTCTTTTAAGGTTTTCCTTAACATTTTATGCTACTTAAATATATTTTTCTTATAAAATCGACAGGTTATTCTGTGGCTTTGTTCTTCTGTTTACCACCATAAGGGCTTCACTCTACCAATTTAATATAACTCCTGTATTGTCACTTTTGTTTCAAGTGTTTTACCACACATGCACAGTCTCTCCCACTATTGGCATCCCACACTACAGTGGTAAAATTGATGACCCCGTGTTGACACATCATTATCACCCAAAGTCCATACTTTACATGAGGTTTTGCTCCTAGTTTTGTACACTCTATGGATTTTGATAAACATATAGTAGCATCTATCCACCATTATAATACCATATAAAATAGTTTCACTGCCCTAAAAATCCTGTGCTTTGCTTATTTATTTCTCCCTGTTCTGTAATCCTTGCAAACACTGATTTTGAACAGTCTCCATAGCTTTGACTTTGCAGAATGTTATATAGTTTAAACTTTATAGTTCATAGCCTTTTCGTAACTGATTCTTTCCCTTAGGAATATGCATTTATGGTTTATTAATATTTTTTATGGCTTGGTATCTCATTACTCCATTGTCTGCATGTACCATAGATTATTTATTCACTCATCTACTAACATTTTATTTGCTTCCAAGTTTGGTTAATTGTGAATAAAGAGTCTATAAACATCCAAGCATAGGTTTTTGTGTCAGCATAGTTTTCAGTTCCTTTGGGTGAATACAAGGAGCATGATTGCTTGATCATATGGTAAGAATGTGTTAAGTTTTGTTATTTTGTTTTGTTTTTGTGGTGCTGGGAATTGAACCCAGGACTTCACACATGCTAGATAAGCACTTTACCAACCAAGCCATATCCTCAGTCCTGAGTGTGTTTAGTTTCACAACAAACTGCCAAAGTGTCTTCCAACATGAATGTTGCATTCTGCATTCCCACCAGTAATGAATGAGAGTTCTTGTTGCTCATAGTATTTAATTGTTGGCTTAATTTGCAATTCCCTAATGACATATTATGCTATGTATCTTTTCATATGCTTGTATGCTTTCTTATCATTTTTTGGTGAGATGTCTGTTCATATCTTGCTAATTTTAAACTGGGTACTTGTTTTCTTGTTGAGTATTTTTTTTACTGATTATTCAACTTTCTTAAAATATGACAACTTTCATCATTAATATGGAAAATGCAATTTTTAAGAGAAAAATCAAAAGCAAAGCTAGGTATGGTAACATGCACCTAAAGTCCCAACTACTAGAGAAATTGAGGCAGGAGAATCACTCGAGCCCAGAAGTTTGGGGCCAACATGGTCTCAAACTTTGAGATTCTGTCTCAAAGAAAAACAAAAATTAGACTAGTAGCTATTCATCTAAAGCTAATAGTGGTTATCACTGGTTGAGGAAGTTTGGATGACAACATTGCATTTTATACTTTTATCCATTGATTGAATTTTTATAGTAATAGCAATGAATGAGACATTATGTAAATCACAATTTGTGAAGAATTTAAGAGAATTTAAATGAGGTATGGTTTTCATAGGATATGTACTCTTTTTTTTAATTTGTTGAATATGGACTTACATTTAGGAGGGAAAAGGATCAAAACCATGGAATAGCATCAGCCTTGGCTTGCTATGTGAATATACATTTGTTCTTGATTGTTTGATAATGATTCCTTCTTGTTGAGTTTTTTAAGTGTCTCTGTATTTTGAATAATAGTCCTTTATCAGATGTCTTTTGCAAGTATTTTCTTGTTGAAATCTGTGGCTTATATTTGCATTCTCTTGACAATATATTTTCCAGAGTGGATGTTTTTTAATTATAATGAAGTACAGCTAATCTATTATTTCAGTTTTATTGATGTATAATTGCACAGAATGGTAGATGTATTAGTCAGATTTTCATTGCTGTGATCAACCTGACAAGAACAACTTGAGGAGGAAAAGTTGATTATGGCTCATAGTTTCAGAGGTTCAGTCCATATTTGGCTGATTCCTTTGCTACGGGACCAAGGTGAAGCAGAACTTCATGGTGAAATGGTGTGATGGAGTAAAATTGCTCAGTTCATAACAGCCAAGAAAGAGAGAGAGAGAGAGAGAGAGAGAGAGAGAAAGAAGAAGAGAGAACAGAGAAAGCTTGAGTATAAGGAGCCAGAGATAATATATCCCCAAGGACACACTCTTACTTTCTCTAGTCATACCTTCCTTATTTGGCTATAGTTACCACCCATTAATTCATTCAGATTATTAATCTATCAAATTGATTAATCTACCTATTATGTAACAACTCACATAATCTAATCATTTACTTCTGAACATTCTTGCATTATCTCATATAAGCTTTCAGGGGATACCTCATATCCAAACTATAATAGTGGGTTTCACTCTAGCCTACCTGTACGTGCATATAACATAATTTAATCAGTTTTACACTCTAATACTTCCCCTTGTTCTCCCCTCCTCCCTCCCCAATCCCTCTTCTCTAATACTCTTCCTTATGTATTCATGGCCTCTTCCACCATCTTCCACATAAGAGAAACCATTTAATATGTATCTGAGTCTGGCTTATTTTGCTTAAAGTGATACTCTGCAGATCCATCCATTTTCCTGAAAATGACATAAATTTGTTCTTGTTTATGTATGAATAAATCTGCATTGTGTATATGTACCATATTTTCTTTATCAAGTCATCTGTTGATGAACACCTAGGCTGATTCCATAATTTGGCCATTGTAAATTGTACTGCAATAAACTTGGGTATGCATGTCTCACTGAAGTATGTTGACTTCAATTCTTTTTAATAATTAGTCTTTTTAGTTTTTTGAGTAAACTGCATACAGATTTCCACACTGGCTATACTAATTTAGCTTCCCACCAATAGTGTATATGAGTTCCTTTTCCTTATAACCTTGACAGCATTATTATTATTTATATTTGTTTGTGTGTGTTAGGGATTGAACCCAGAGGTACTTTACCACTGAGATACACTCCCATCCTGTATTAGCTAGGGTTCTCTAGAGGAACAGAATCAACAGGATATATATTATATAATATATATGATCATATATGTGACTATATATGATAGTCCAATATGATATATGTGACTATATATGATATATATATATAATCATATATATAATCATAAGAAGGGATTTATTAGATTGGCGTATATGTATGACCACAAGAAGGGATTTATTAGATTGGCTTACACAATCAGCTGCTGGATAGCCCCACAGTGATCACCTGCAGGCTGGAGAGCTGGAGGAACCAGTAAGCTGCACAGTCCAGGAACCAAAGGGATCAATGATGCTACCACACTCTCAGTACCAATTTTTTAGTCTGCTTTTTCATTGCTGTGAGTAAAAGACCCAAGAATAACAATTTTAGGAGGAAAAGTTTATTTGGGGGCTCACTGGACCCACCGTGAGTCAGACCTTGGTCAAAACTCCATTGATCACCTGATCTCCATAAGTCCATATGTTTACTGGGGGTCCACAGTGACTTTTCAGGTCTCCTGGAATCAATGTCTGTTCAGAGCCTTTGTCTAATAGTCTCCAAAAGGTCTGATCGCATTGCCTTTTCCCTAGTGCACAGTTATTCTGGTAAAAGGCCCTTTGGGGAAGGACAGGAGAAAAATTAACAGTAAAGCTTTTTGGTACTATACCAGGGTCCTTCCCCAAGGGGACCTGACCTCCCATTCTTTCAAAGGGTTCTGGGTCAGTAAACTGACTCAAATCTGGAAATTGAATGAGGGGCTGTGATTCTCAGCCGTTATGACCTGAGGCAGACTTTTGTACATTTGCCCTAGAGTTTTTCTGCTTATATAGATCAAGTAAGTATTTGGTGGGTTTCCCATCCATTAAGCTTCTAGAAACACCATGATTGATTAGCCAGTGCCAGAGATCTACATGAGTCAGAATATTTTGTTCATTTCTTCATCTTTTCCATCTCTTATGTTAACTATGAGCACCCTGTCTTTGGCAATTGAGTACTGCCACTTGGCCCTTTTCTCCCTGGGATCCAATCATTCCCATAACATTTTGACCACTGCTCCCACATTAAGGTCAGGCACACAGAGAAGAGCAATGACAGAGCTCTTCAAGGATGCTGGTACTCCTTTCACAAATGTGTTCCCTATGTTCTGGTGAAGGGAGCATCTTCTGGACCCTCCCATTTTGGAGGAAAAGGTTATACATGAAAGATCCACTCCAGCATTCTAATCTCTCTGAGCCTTTGAATTCCTTCCTCAACAGTTAACCAAGTGAAATCAGGCATTTCCAGTTCATTCACAGTAGGCCATCTTTTGACCCATACTTCAGCCAACCATCCAAACAAACGATTAGTATCTTTTTTTTTAAACATTGCAAGCTGCTGTATCGAATCCAGAATCTCTGCTTAATGGACCCATATCAATGAATTCAGCCTGGTCTAATTTTATGTTCTTTCCACCATTATCCCATACCCTTAAAATCCGTTCTTACACATGATCTTCAGACATCTGCTTGGATGAATTAGCAAATTCAAACAGTTCCTTCAGAGTGTAACTTATCTCCTTGTGAGCCCCACTCTGTACCTCACCTCTAGGGCCCTACTTAGACTTAGATCTAGTTATAGGCTTAGAGGCAATAATGGGTGGGGAGGGTGGATCCTGAGGAGTATCAGCTGAGCAACTGAATCATGAAGGGTTGTTACTGTTTCTGTAGGCAACACAGGATTTGTTCCCTTCTGGGGAGGTGGAGAAGCCAACATCACTGAGGGTAGGGGATTGGGGTGCCTCAGTCATGGCTAAGGGTGGGGACTCAACAACTTCTGGCAGAATAAACTCATTAGAATTTAGGAATTCAATGTCCCCAG
>PVKS010049351.1:0-12019 GCA_004027875.1 Aplodontia rufa
ATGAACCAAGCACAGCAAAAGCCATCTCAGCACACCAGGAAAGCCACCTTCCCTTCATATCTGAGCTTAGTCTTTTAACATACACGGCCCTCCAAAAGAGGTGTAGCACTGTGACCTAAAGTGCACAGGGAGGAAGAGATATCTGATAGCAAGGCAATTTCAGTGCTTCAAACATGGAGAACCCTGCAACTGCACAGTGAGAAATGTCACTTAGAACTGTGTCCCTAATCCAACTGTGAGAGAGCACAGTTGCATTTGACCCAGAAATCAGGAAAACCTCTCGCAATGACTTTGTGCTCTGAAAATTCTCATAGAGAACAGAGCCAGAAAATAAACCTCATGCTGAGGCACGAGAAAGCAGTCACCAGACTGCAGTTATAACTCATGATTCTGTGTTTATCATAAGTGAAGGAAAGTTCATCTAGGTTCATTGAAAAGTTCAGAGAAAGAAATATCAGGACACAATGTTAAAAGCATAGAATAAAAGTGATCACTCTGTGAGAGGAACCTGATCCACATAGGTCAAGTGCTGATTGAGCGCAGGGTGCAGACAGTCACTAGAAGAAAGGGCTGTGAGTTATTTAGCGGCTCTCAGAAGTTCATCAGAGTTGTTAATGCTTCTCACTAAATCTCACCACAATCATCAGATTCTTAAGGGAATACATTAATATTGCTGTATTTTCTTCTTTAGATTATTGAAATGGGAGTTGAAGCACAAGGTCAAGGTCTCTGAAAAGTTCCGTGGTGCAGGTTTAAATTTGTCATGTGCCCTGGTCTGGTTTAAGGATGGCACTTTACATATACTCAGGAGGTCTGACGTTCAGGGAGCCATCATTGTGGGGACAGAAGAGGAGGAAATGGACTGCAGGGAACCTCTGTGCAGGACAGGGAAGTTGACTGGCCAGAAGCCAGCAGGGCCCCCCTTGGACACTTGAGAAACAAAGCCAACATGACCACAGTGCTCTAGGCTGATGCCCCGGGACTGCAGGAGAAGGATTTGCTTTCTCTCTTGTCGTCTTTGTACTCTGTGTTCTCTGTTTAGTGTTCCTAGCACATTGGTAAGGATTAGTCTTCAGGTTTGAAAATAGTCCAGTAAATTGCAAATAAAATAAAACTAAGTTTGATGGTAAAAAATTTAAAAAATGTACCAAAATAGCCACCTCAGAGTGGCATGGTGGCCTTCCTATCTGAGGCCCAAGGTCATGGGCCCTGTAGTCGCCCGTCAGAAGGGACAATTCAAGGTGGAAAGCAACCTTGGCTGTCTGGACCCACTCAGGGTTTTCCGTTGTTGTGTTATTGGATGAAGTCCTTCATTGTCCGTTCCCCACCCCGGCTGGACTTTAACTTCAGGTTTCGTTAGGCACAAAGCCCTTGTCCAGGGCCTGCACTTACAGAAATTCCACAACTCAGGACTCCTCTGGCTAGGGCCGGAAGCCAGCTGAAACTTGGAAAATAAACAGAAACCTGACACACACAAAATTAAAAATTTTAACACCCAGCAGTGAAAGCCAACAAATGTGAACTTATTGCTTCATCGCCATTGTTGCTATTTTTATTTAATTGCACACCTAAGTGCATGAAGATGAAGGGAGAGGACTGGACCCATGATCAGGGAGCTAACTTCCAGGCTCACAAGCCATTCATAAGGAACTTCACTTTGCTTTGTGTTTCTAATTACCCCACCACAGCCCTGAAGCCGTGAATGGGCCTTCAGAACACGCAGATCAGAACGCTCCCTTGACATTTGTTCACTTCCTTTTCCTCCAGAGAGTCGTTGCCCAAACCCTTGTCTCCACCAGTCCACCCTGGCCAGGCTCCTGGCTCTCTTGGATGTCGCCACTTGTCCTGTTCCTGCCTCCTCCCTGGCCTGATCTTGACCCATTTTTTTTGTACCCCTTTCCATTTCTACGCAGCAGTGACCAACTTATAATAGAGCGTGCAAGGCACTTGCCGAGTGCACATCCACGTCCGCTTGAGCAGCTCCAGCATGGCAGGCACTTCCTTTCTTTCCCCTTTCCGTTGAAGTACCCAGGGAGGGCCTGGCAGACACAGAATGACAGGAAGACAGGGAGCCCGGTGTCCCTGCTGCTGTCTCCTGTCTCTATTACAAACCAAGCAGAACATGGTTCTATTGCACCTCATTCGTAGAGGTAAATATCAGAACACTGGCAAGAAGAAGACATTCTCCTGAAGTAATTTAGTTTGCTAAAAAGAGACTAGTTGCTGGATGATACGTAGCTGAGAAGTCTGACTCTCCCATGGAATACTTTTCATTTTTGTTAGAATGAAACTGATCTTTGGTCTCAGAAGCTATGCCGAAGGTCAGCGGAAAAGTGGGGGAAGCAGGGATACCCTGCAGATCCACCTGCATGAGAAAGCCATCATGTCTGTCCTGCGGGAGGAAACCATTATGCCCATCCTGCACCAGGACCTCAAGCCCACCAACAGGAAGTGTGACGTGCCGGGTGCCTTCTGCTGGGGCCAAGCGAGGGCGGGTTCCTAGGACTGCTCTCTGGTGCCAGGAGGGGACAGTCGCTGTGGGGCCAGGTGCCTCTCCTGTTTGGGTCAATCAGGGCTCAGCAGCGTGCTGGGTTATTTGCTTGGAGCATGTGACTCTTGAATTTTTGCCCTTGTGTGCCTTTTTGAAAGAGGCTGCTCAGATTTGCTTGTAGGTCAGACCTTTCTCAATATCCTGATCTGAGAAACCCTAGGGGCAGTAAGAACAGGCAAGGAAAAAAGATATTCGGTTGTCTAGTCTCCCTCCCAGTTCTGTGGGACTCTGAAGTGATATAGGTGTCCCTGGATTATGAGGCACCCTGGCAGGCGCTCTTCATCACGCACTCCTTATTACGCCCACTTTACAGGTGAGCTATTGAGGTTGATATTTTCCCAATTCTGTGTGTGAGCTGAACTCACAGCCTTGTGTTTGCTAAGCCCTGAGCCACGTCCCCATAACCCATATTCTCTCACTTTAAGTGAGGCTTCATGACCTTTCACTTATTCAAAGGTTTTTCCACTTACACGTCTTTGTATATAAAACATGATTTCGTTTTTGATGGGTAGCTTCTTTTCTCCAGACAGGAAGCTCTGGCTTTAGACTTTTGTACTTTTGGGTAAAGCACAAGTGTGTTGTCCTTGCACAGGTACTTAAAACTGCAAGGACCTGCCCCTGCCGTTTACTTGTTTATAAACCAGGGTGTGTTTACCTCTTGTCAAGAAAGGACTGACATAGGACCCAAATACAAATCCAATTAAATATTGCTGTATTAAAGAGACAATAGAGTTGCTGTTTGAAGCTGCTTCATTACTCCTTTTTATTTGATTTTATTGAGGAGTTGTGTCCTTGTACAATCACAAATGCATATGTAGTAACGATATGATATGCCCCTGAGCCTAATCCGGAATCATCCCCGCACTACCCACATCCCAAGTCTTCTGACTCTTTGATATTCCCCCCTGCAAAAGATATGCATCTCTTTCTCTCTTTTCATATATACATATGTGTGTGTGTGTGTGTGTGTGTGTGTATGTGTGATTGTACATTTTCCAGAATTAAGTGATTTAAAAAATATTATCTGGCTTCTTGCAGAAGAAAAGAGTAAACTACATTGTTGATTTGCCCCCTCGAGATCCCTCCATATCATCACTCCCTCTCTCCTGCTTCCCACCTCCTCCACCCATGTATCTATGGTTCCCCTGTGTTTTGATCAGCTTTTCACTGTTGTGACTAAAGAGCCCAACAAGAACAGTTTTAGGAGGAAAGGGTTCGTTTAGGCGATCATGATTTTGGAGGTATGTGTCCAGAGAAAGCCAAGTCCATCCCTCTGGATTCTACGTGAGGCTATACATCATGGCAGCAGGCATAACTCCACTAAGCAGAGGTCAAGGTGTCGCATCAGGAAGCAGAGCAGAGCAGAGTCTCACCAGATACAGAGTATGTAATTCCAAAGGCACACCCCCAGTGCTCCGCCTCTTCTAGCCACACCCTACCAGCCAACAGATACCGGTTCATCTCCATAAGGAATTAACTCACTGATTGGGTTAAGACCTTTCTAACCCAACCGTTTCACTTCAGCCTGCCAGAAATGTCACACAAGAGCTTTTGGGGGGCACCTCAAGTTCAAACCATAACACCCTGGATTATGTGTTGCTTAGACTTTGGTGAATGAGCTAGACCTTTCACCCATGTCTGAGTTGCTCTAGCCTCCACAACTAAGGGAAAAATATTTGGCCCTTGAATTGTAGGGTTTGGCTTATTAAACTCAGCATAATTTCTTCCATTGCCATCCATTTACCTTCAAAGGCAGTAATAAAATTGTGTGATATATGTATCACAGTTTTAGATTCTTTCATCCAGTGAGGGGCTTCTGGGTTGATTCATAATTTAGCTATTGTAAATTGAGCTGCTATGAACATTGATTTTGCTGTGTCTCTGTAATGTTCTGATTCTAGCTCTTCTGGGAAAATACCCAGAAGAGGGATAGCTGGGTCATGCCCTAGATCCATTCCTAATTTTTTGAGGAATTTGGATACAACTTTCCAGAGCAGCTGTACCAGTCTACAGTTCCACCAACAGTGTGCTAGTGTTCCTATCTCCCTAGAACCCCCACCCCAGCATCTGCTATGCTTATATTCTTTGTCTTTGCCATTCTAACTGGGGTGAGGTGTACTGATAATATAGTTTTGATTTTCATGTCTTTGATTACTAGTGATTTAGAACAGTTTCTCATGTATTCATGGGTTTGCTTGATTTTGCTCTTTTGAGCAATTACTGTCCAGCTTTCTGGCCCATTTTTGATTGGATTATTGTTTTTTAGATATTATGTTTTTTTTTAATTCCTTATAGATTTTTGGATATTGGTTCCCTGTTGGAGGAAATAGAGGCCATGATTATCTCCCATTCTGCAAGTTCTCTCCTGACAGTTTTGACCAACTCCTTGACTGAGCAAAAGCTTTTTAGTTTAATGGCATCCCACTCATTCATTCTTGACTTTAATTCTTTCACTCTGGGAGTCTTGTTGAGAAGTGTTTTTCTGCTCTCATATGCTGGAGTGTTGCTCTTATCATTTCTTCTAGCAGTTTAATTCCTAGTTCCTTGATCCATTTCAATTAGATTTTTGTGCAAGGTGAGAGATAAGCATCTGATTTCAACTTCATGCATGTGGCTATCCAGCCAGTATATCCAGCACAATTTGTTGACTAGGCTGTCGTTTCTCCATATTATATTTTGACACCCTTTGCCAAATATCAGATCTTTAAAGATTTGTGGGTTTGTCTAAGTATCTTCTAGTCTATTCCATTGGTATTCTTTCCTATTTTGATACCAGTACCATGCTCTTTTTGTTACTAAATATCTGACATAATTTTAGATCTGGTATTATAAAACTACCAGTTTTATCATTCTTACTTAGGAATGTTTAGCTATTCTGGATTTTGTGATATTCCAAATGAATTTGAGAATTGCTTTTCTATGTCTAAAGAATGACATTGGTATCTTGATGTAGTTCACAATCTGTATACCCTTTTGGTAGAATGGCCATTTTAAAATATATTAATTCTGCCTAGTCAAGAACGTGGAACATCTTGCCATCTTTTCAAGTCTTCAATTTCTTTCTTCAGTGTTTGATAATTTTCATTGTAGAGTGTTTTTACTTACCTTGTTAGATTAATTTCCAAGTATTTTATTTTTATTCTTTTTGATGATGTTATGAATGGAACTAGTTTCCTGATTTCTTCTGCCCTATTGTTAGCATATTGGAAAGCTTTTGATTTATGGATGTTGATCTTGTAGCCTGCCACTTTGTTAAATCTGTTTATAAGTTCTTGCAGTGGCATTTTTTTTTTATCTTCCAGCTTTAGGTCCATGTCATCAACAAAAAGGACTAGTTTGCCCTCCTCTGTTCCTATCTTATCCCGTTGGTATCGTTCTCTTGACTGATTCCTCTGGCTAGGGTCTTTAGGAATACATTGAATTAAAGTGGTGAGAGAGGCAGCCTTGTCTTGTTCCCAAATTCAGATGAAATGCTTTTGTTTGTCTCCATTTAGTATTATACCAGCTGTGGGTTTGACATATATGGCCTTCATAGTTAAGAAACTTATCTTTGATCCCTATCTTCTCCAGAGTTTTGATCATAAATCTGGATTTTATTGAAGGTGTTTTCTGCATCAGTTGAGAAGATCATATGGTTTTTGTCCTTAACTCTGTTTAAGTGATGAATCTCATTAATTGATTTGCATATGTTGAACCAGCTTTGCAATCCTGGAGTGAAGCCCACTTGGCCGTGATGAATTATATTCTCAATTTGTTTTTGAATGTGGTTTTCTAGAAATTTATTAAGGATTTTTCATCCTCTTTCTCCTGGGAAACCCTGGAACCCTGAAGACGGTGTCCTGCAAGATTCAAAGTAAAGCAGGACACACTTGTCAGCCAAGAGCCCTGTGATCAGCAAAAGTGTCCTTCCCATCATAGCAAGAAGCAGAAGTGTGCCCAGATGCCTCGGGACTGTCAGACCACTGCATCAAAATATCTTAGGCTGGATGACTTTTTTTTTTTTCAGGGCTGAGGATCGAACTTGGGCCATGCGCGTGCTAGCAAGTGCTCTGCCACTGAGCTAAATCCCCAACCCCAGGCTGGATGACTTTGAGCAACACATTGACTTCTCTCAATCTGACAAGTCCAAGGTCAAGGTGCCAGGAAATTAGGGTATGGAGAGGGCTTGCTTTCTCCATCTACCAAGGGACCTTATTGCTGTGTGTCAATGGTTGAGAAGGCAGAAGGACTGAACTCACTCCTTAATCCCGCCCCTTCACTCCTTCCTCTCTTTCCTCTTTCTTTCCTTCAAATGAATTATGGTACTGCCTTCTGAAGCCAGGCCAGGCCTAATGCATGCTGGGCAAGTGCTCTACCACTGAGCTCCATTCTCAGCCCTTTTTATTTTCTTTTGGGACAGACTCTCACTGTGTTACACATGCTGCCCTCAACCTTGTGCTTCTACTGCCTCAGCCCCCAGTGTAACTGACGTTACAGGTGTGCACCCCCACATCTGGCTTAATAAATGGCTTTTTGTGAGTGAGTTTCAGTATGTGTGTGTGTGTGTGTGTGTGTGAAGGAGAGAGAGATATAGAGAGAAAGAGGGAGAGAGGGAGGAAGGGAGGGAGTGTATATGTGTCAGAGGCATGTGTGCTGCTGAGGATCAATCCAGGACCTTGTGCCTGCTACTCAAGTGCTCTTTTCTGAAGGATCACATCTGGCCATGATGTCAGAGCCCCATGGCCCAAACCCCTCCCTGAGGCCCCTCCTCTCAGTACTGCTGCACTAGGGTGGAACTGTCAACAGGATCTTGGGAGGAACCTACACTTTCCAGCCACAACACCAGACAAACAAGGACTGAGGGACTTGGGTCACCACTAGCGGTACCCTGCATGTATGAGGCCTTAAGGATGAACTCAAGGATATTAGACAGGTTCACAAAGCTGGATAGACAGATCTCTGGCAAAAGTGAATTCATGACAACTATAAAGAATGGTGTTGTTTTGCTTTCTACAGTACTGAAGAAACCCTCCAGTTATGAGTCCAGGTTACTGAGTACACCATGCACATGGAACTCTGTGACATCCGTAACAGAGGGGAGTGGGGCAGAGCTGCCCAGGAGCAGCGGTTAGGATCCTGTTGACCTTGCTCCACTATAGATCAGAGTAAGCAAGGTGCCCCTTCCTTATATTAAATGGATCCCCATGGGAACCACAAAGAAATAGCTACAGTGCATGAGGAAAATGAAAGGGTCAGCTCAAGTCCAATTCAAGATGACCCAAACTCTCAACTGATGAGGTGGTTTAGAGATGCCCTCTGCTGCATTTAAAAAGATGGGTACTATGGTTTAGGTGTGTGTTGTCCCCTAAAAGCTCATGCCTGAGACAATGTAAGGTAGTCTGGAGGTGAAACGGCTGGGTTATAAGAATCGTAACCTAATCAGTGCATGGATGCCCTGATAAGGACTAAGTGGGTGTCAAATGTTGGCACTGAGGGGTGTCTGAGGGAGGTGGCTTCCTGGAAGCATGACTTTGGGGTGCACATTTTGTCCTGGCTGGGCAGAGTTCTCTCTCTGAGCTTCATGGATGACTCTCAGCTGCTCTCCTCTGCCCACTCTTCTAACTTGATGTCTGCATTATTACCTCGTTCCCCAGATTGGAGCTGGTTGTCTATGAAATTAGACTTCTGAAATCACAACCCCCAAAAACTGTTCCTTGGGTAAAATATGATTTAAGGTCTTTCGTCACAGTAGAAAAAAAAACTGGTACCAAGAGTAGGTCATTTCTGTGACTAACCTGATCATGTGGTTCAGAAAGTTTTGGAGCTGTTTGAAATTTGTGGGAAAAATTTTGGAAAGTTTAGCTGGGTGAGGTGGAAAAGTTTTAGAATGTTGTCAGTGAATTCTAGTGGATAATTTTGGTGTGAATTTAGAAGACCAGAATGGGAATCCAGGTGTGCTGATACATACATGTAATCCTAGCTGCTCAGGAGACTGAGGCAGAAGGATCACGTGTTCGAGGCCAGCCTCAGCAATGTAGCAGTGCCCTAAGAAACTTTGTACCTGTCTTAAAATAAAACTTAAGCAGGCTGCGGATGAGGCTCAGTGGTAAAGCAACTCTGGGACAATCCCTAATAAAAACAAACAGAAACAAAACAACTAAATTCCAATAGGTCTCTGGACAATGATGTCAGGATTCATGAAATTTTAGAGCACAAGGAGTCTCTGTAGGAAACTGGACTAGAGGCCATTTGTGTTCCATTCTGGCTAAGAAGTTGTTTGCATTTTGACAGTGTGCAGAGACTCTGTGAGGCTCAGTTTAAAGGTGATTAACTAATCTGGTGAAGCAGCATAGCCTCCAGGGGTGGCAAGGATACAGCTGGTGACTTGAAGCCAAGTTAATTGTTATAATCAGGAGTGGAAGGCAAAGCAGAAACATTTGAAGAAGCAGTTTGGTCAGATAACCATGAGTAAAAGTGGGGCTAAGGAATGTGTGCTTGTAAAAGACTTTGCCCAGAGGAATAGGAAAGATGGATTGAGGGCATCTCAGAATTTGGCAAGACCATGACCATCTCAGGCTCCAAGGTATAAAAGTAAAAATCCCTTTGTGCACACCCTGCTTGCACAGGGGGCCTAGGGAGTATTTTACTATGCTCAGCTCCCTGGGCACTCACAGGCTGGTGTGCAATGTTCCCTGGGGACTTGGCTGCTGCTGGGGATGGCGGCAGAACTTGGTGGCAACTATTTGGAGGTGGTTCTGCAGGATTGCAGGGTGCTGAATTGAAGATGTCATGGAAGCTTCCACCAAGATTTCAGAGGAAGCCCAGGGAGGCCAGGCAGAGTGCAGCAGGCTCGGTATCCCTGTGGACATCCCCTCCCTGGGCAATGAATGTACGGAGATGTGAGGAGGAAGCTTAAGCAGCAGCAGACACTCCCAAGATTGAGAACTGCAATAACACAGGATGCCTTCTAAGAAAGCTGCAGGATTCTCACACAGGCAAGCCAGCAGAGAGGCCGGGCTTCACCATACCGTGAGATAAGAAATTAGTGGAGTCAGGCAGCTCCTGGAAATAGTCTAATGAAACTGAACAAGTATGGAAAGAAAATCTAAGCAAGCCCTTTGCACAAACATCATGATGTCTTTGCTCTGATGTTGGAGCTCCAGGACCTGTCTGCCCAGCTGGATTTCCATCTTGCTTTGGTCCCATCCCTTCTTTCTGTGTCCCTATTTCTTCATGTGAAAATGTGTTCAATGTGCCATTATATATTGGATATACATCGCTTGCTTCAGGTTTTACAGGGCTTCATGCTGAAAGTTTGTCCTGAGTGTCGGGGAGTGGTTTTGATGATCAGATGTCAATATGGTGTGAAAATCAGTCCTGGTGCAAACGTCTCTCCCTGGGGCACCGTCGTCCCAGTCCCCCTCCTCAGAGGCACAGGAGGCATAAGTCACTTCTGTGCTATGAGTACTGGGGACATGGTCTCAGGTCCGTGGAGCAAGAGAGGTCAAAGTCACCCTGGCCTCCTGGAGGCTTTGCTGGGAGGGCTGCTGTTTTTCACACATGAGTTTCTCTGTCACTGCAACTTCAGAAGAATTTAAGGCTGTAAACGACAGAACTGCGAAAGGAAGCCATGCAATTTATTATCCAAACTAGGATCCTTTTGAGAGTAAAACAAACAAGCATTAATCATCTATGAGGGACTTGGCCAAGGCCTTGTCTACTATATGACTTAACCTTGGAACCTTGAACTTGCTGCTTCTGTTTCTCTACATATACTACTCTACATCCTTTTTATAAGAAGGTGCTGAAAGAAATCTATCAAGGGCAGATTTTCAACATATTTCCAGCAAGTGCGTATGGAGTCCTGGGCAATGCCCTGAGGAGTTACAGCTGCGAGAGGAACTCATCATTCATCAGATGAGTTTTTCCTTGACTTGTCCTCAGGGCTCTTCCCTCTCCGGGATTTCCTCCTTTTTCCCCAGGGAACAATGATCTGAAAAACATTGCTATGCTTTACCACACCAGGAGATATGAAATGAGTGGAGTGGGGCAGCCCCTGAAATAGCCTGATGAAACTGAACAAGAGTGGAAAGACAATGTAAGCAACTCCTCTGAATTTCAAAAGCTTTTAAATAAATTTCTACTGTCTCAATATGAAAGTACCCGACTATATCTGAAAAACAGAAGTGTGGACACTTTTCAGATATCCACAAACACCATCTACTTTACACAGGGCTTCGGGACATCCATGACTAACTTGGCAGCACGCTTGCTAGCGTGAAGACCCCATGCTCAGCCCAGGCCCGGGGAGTTCAGAGCTCATGAACGAACGCAGAGCCTCAGATGAAAGCAGTCCCTGAACACCTGCCGTTCTGCAGAAGGTCGCTCGTACTATCTTCCAATCTGACCAGGCCTTCTCCACGCTCATTCTCCAAATCCAAGGCTCAAGCTGAAGCTGAACTGGCCCTTGAGAAAGCAGATCCCCGTGTGTGCCACTGATTCTAAGCCATGCCCTCTGCACTGTGGAGACTGAGACTCCACGCACACTCCCGACCAAGACTGCTAGAAGCAACCGAGAATTCTGAGACGGACAGGGACAGTTCAGTCTTTGTGCTTTGCAGAATCCTCTGTAAGTAACAGACCAAAATAAGGACCTTTCCTCATGCTGTTATGCAGAACATGCTCCCCGGAGCCAGCCCTTGCTATCTGTGAA
This sequence comes from Aplodontia rufa, assembly GCA_004027875.1. Classification (NCBI taxonomy): domain Eukaryota; kingdom Metazoa; phylum Chordata; class Mammalia; order Rodentia; family Aplodontiidae; genus Aplodontia; species Aplodontia rufa. Next base: position 11,244 of record PVKS010049351.1, read on the forward strand.
CACACCCAATGGTCACTCATGGTCAAAAGGACCATTGTCTATGACCAAAGATACCAGCTGTGGGCGCTGAAGCCCCTGGACCTAGGCCTGAGGGAACAGCACTGAGGCATCTGTACCCACTACAGCCCCCTGTAAGATGCACTCTCATTCCTGCCTGTGCCCTCAGGGTGGGCTTGGAGAGACCTGTCCATGGTACAAATTACACCACAGCAAGGTGAGCAAATCTTCTGTCCTTAGACTTCCCTTGCCGAGAGGGGGTGGCTGGCTCTGTGTGAAGACAACCATGCTAGCACCTACATCACATGGCCAGCAGGTGGTCTGTGGCCCCCAGAGGCCTGCACTGCCTGGACAGTCCTTTGGGGCAGACACTGTGTCAGCCACCAAGCAGTGACTGTGTGAGAAAGAGCGTGACCAAAAGCACGGCCAGCAATGGGCTGCAGAGAAGTTCCAGATGGCCACACAGACACTGCTCTCCCTCCGCCTGCTTGATGGGATGGATACTCCCGTCGGGCCTGAGTCTCCCCTTTCCTCAATTGGGTCACAGGGTCCTGTGTGGTCAGCATTTGGACTTTGTTCCTTTTCCCTTAAAATATTTATAGGAATATTTTGGTTTATAAAAATACTACACATTCACTTTGTATAATTTCAAACCAGGGAAAAGGAAAATCTAAATCACTCAAACTCACCATCCTGGTAGTTACACCAGGGCCAGTTCCATCCCTTCCCAACTGTCTTTATTCCCTAGACATACACATATTTTTACTAAAATGAAGTAA
>PVKS010049352.1:0-12008 GCA_004027875.1 Aplodontia rufa
TGGTTCTTGTCCTTGATTCTGTTTAAGTGGTGGATTACGTTAATTGTTTTGCGTATGTTGAACCAGCCCTGCATTCCAGGGATAAAGCCCACTTGGTCATGGTGGATTATTTCCTTAATAATTTTTTGAATACGGTTTGCTAGTACTTTGTTGAGGATTTTTGCATCCACATTCATAAGGGATATTGGTCTGTAGTTTTTTTTTCTTGATGTATCCTTGTCCGGTTTTGGTATCAGAGTTATGGTTGCTTCATAAAAAGTGGATGGGAGCATTCCCTCCTTTTCAATTTCTTGGAATAACTTAGTAAGGAGAGGTGTTAGTTCCTCCTCAAAAGTGAATTTTAATGCTTATATAGGAACTATTTAGTATCTTAAATATCTATACAATACTTATATCTCTCCTATTCCCTTTCCCTTCTCCCTCCCTTCCTTCCTCTCCACTTTCCTTTACTCTACTAGGCTTCTTTTAGTTTCTCAGTTAATTTGCATTTGATGAATCTTTATATAATCTTGTCCTTTCCTCATCCTTTCCTTTATTTTACTTTAGCTTCCACATAAGAGAAAACATTTGACCTTTAAGTTTCAGTGTTTGGCTAATTTCCTTACTTAACATGATTTTCTTCATTTACCATCAAAGGCCTTAATTTCATTTTTTAATAGCTGAATAGAACTCCATAGTGTATTATATACACACACATATATGTGTGTGTGTGTGTGTATCAACATTAAATGAATGGATTATACCACAGCTCCTTAATCCATTCATTTAACCTTTTAGGCCCAACTCCTGTAAGTAAACCACTTTCTTTTCACTTGCACAAATGTTGTGGTAAAATTTCAGCTTTCTCTCTTTGAGTCAAAGATTTTGTTCTGATAATAACAACTGGCATTATGGAGTACTGCATATCTTATCTTATATAATCCTTATAACAGATAAATTCAATTTTACAGATATGAAAAAGAAGACCCAGAAAAGTTAAGTATTTTGGCTTGGGTCACACAGCCAGCAAATAGTAAGACAGGAGTTCAGACCAAGGCATTCATCTCCATAGTCTATGTACTTGGCCTCTTACCCACATTGCTTATCTAGATTATTGAACTCAATAATGAAATTCTTATGGACTTGAATCCATTATCTTTCCTAATTGTACATCTCACAAATAATTTATATTTAGCATGTTTATAGCACACACTAAACTCACTTGAGCCACATATTGTTGGTAGATGTTTTATGATGAATCAGAAAAGAGATGTATACATAGGTTGTAACAACACTGAAGAATCCAAGAGCAAGAACAGAGTTAAAACTCACAACCTTGGCTGGTATTTTCATTAAGCCTCCAAGACTTCACCCCTTCCACTTGATTTTTTAATTTCATGGAGGTGTTCAGGAGCTGAAGGCAGAATCAGGCTTCACTCCTGGATAAAGAGGTAGCAGCTTAGATGGCAAATTACTTGATAGAAATTTTAGTACAGGCAGCAGCAGGCATGTCAGAGGATTCTAAGTTCTGCACATTAGTATGCAGAAATGCCATCAGCTGCCTACATCATTTTCTAATAAACCAGATCTTCATTACATCCCAATTGCCCAAAGTGTGTTCGCCTTGTCAGACACAGATTTCTAAAAGCAGTTCAGTCTTGAGCCACTTTAGCTAACATGGATTTCTCCCTCCCTGTTCATCTGCAGTTCTACTTTCTGATGTATCTCTTTTTACAAAATATTTGAAAAAAGCTTTTATTCCCTTTAATCCCTTTGGCTCTATTTAGCACAGTCAGCAATTTTGCCAACCTTATCTCTTTCCTCTGGGCTCCCAGAGTCCCAGAGTTGTTTGCACTTCTACAGTTTATTGGAAGCATGTTTTTTGACAAGACATTTTAAAATCTAATTGAATGCTTCTAGTTTTAAAATTTCTTTCTCCACCACTACCTTTTTCATCAATCTTCTACCTGCATCCATGCTGTAATATAAAATAGTCAAAATTCAAAATATGAAAATTGGCATGCATAAAATTTAATTAAAAGAAAAATATTTTGAGAAAATGGCAACATGGAAAAATTGTTCAGTCATCAAAATAAAATTTCCTTACAAGGCAGTACAGTGAAAATATCATCAAAATCTATTAACAAACTTTTGGGGGCATAAACATTTCACTTTCCATTTTATTTAATGTCCTAAATGTAAAGGCATAACAATTTTCAAAAAATACAAAAAGAGAGGAAAGTTTTAGGCATTCTGAAATATCATCTTAAATCAAGCTCAAAGGAAAAGAAATGATTGTCTGTTTTGATTTTAAATTGGGCCTATGAATAATCAATATTTCCAGAACTGATGAAAGCCTCTTGAGAGTTAAATTTTTATTTATTTTCAGATATCTGTTGAAGGTTCAGCTTTTGTCTTTGACTTAATTGTAATTCACCCTAAATTTTTAACAACCTCTTTTAGAGCTACAACCCTCATGATTTGGTACCATACCTCTTATTCAGCTCAAATATATTATGCTTTCTTTAAAGAAAGTTTGATTGCATTATAATTAAATAATGAAGAATGAAAAATGGAAGAATCAGACAGACTATACTATTTTGGTGTGTTTTCTTATTTTATGCCAATAATTAATATTTGGAGCCATTTTAAATATCAGTGCTCATTTAACTGGTAAATCCAGATTAAGGGTGCATAGAAATGACCCTGGAAAATGGACTTTCTTTTTGACCTAATGGATTTGTTTAATAATATAGTTTGCTTCATCTGGTAGAGGACATAAATATTGCTGAGCTATTGCCAGAGGGATCTCTTACAGCTAAGTCAGATCTTGTCACTCCTCTGCTCAAATATTCTGGCAGCTTTACATCTCATTAAAGGATGAAAATCAAAGACAAAGAAACTAAGGATTATAGAAATTGACCTTGGAAACAGCATGAAAGTTAGAAATCAAAATGCTGAAACGGCTCCTTCACATCAGGCATCTTCCCCACACAGTAGGATCTGCGTGGCTTAGCTCCTTAAACCTCAGTCTGCCCTCTTCCATCCCTCATTCTCTGGTAGGTGCAGCAGCCCTCTTGTCCTTCCTTGAAAATGCCAGGCAGTCTTCTGCCTTAGAATCATGGTACTTTTTAAATTTTTTGTATCAGGGATTGAACCCAGGAGTACTTAACCACCGAAATACAACCCCAGCCCTTTCCTTTATTTTCTTGTTTAATTGTTTCAAATTTTGAGACATGATCTTGCTAAGTTACTCAGTACCTTGCTAAGTTGCTAAGGCTGACTTTGAACTTGCAATCCTCCTGCCTCAGCCTCCTGAGTTGCTGGGGTTACAGGTGTGTGCCACAGGGCCTGGCTGAACCCTGGTGATTCTTTATTTCTGCTTGGAATTCTTTCCCCGGAGTCCACAGATTCTCTCATATTCTCTCTCTCTCTCTCTCTCTCTCTCTCTCTTTCTCTTTCTCTCCCCCATCTCTCTCTGCCTTTCTCTTCCCCCTCCCTAAAATGTCATTAAGATCTTCCCTGATACCCAATATAAAATAGCATTCCCCACCCCAAGAATGGCTTCTGTGCTTTACCCAAATCTATTTTCCTACATAACGTTTATCAGCAGCTCACAGAGTAATTGCTTGTTTACGTGTCTGCTGTCTGTAACTATCCTCTGAAAGCAAAGCTGAGTCAGAACCAGGATGACAAATTTGCCGCTATATCCCCAGAACCTAGAGGAGTGCCAGGTGCATAATAGATGCTTAGGAAATGCTGAATAGTGAACAAAGTTATTCTCCCTTGCCTCCAAAGGAAAATAAATTATGAAGACATACCTTGTACCAAGAGAAATGGAATCACAGAGAATTGTTGAGCATGGGCTCAGTATGAAACTAGGCAAGCTTAAAGTTAGAAATTGAAATGCTGAATGTGTTCCCAAGTGTCAGCAGTGTGGCTCATATTAGATCCCTGCCTGAAAAACGGGGACAGGAGAAGAGACCAGATGCATGAGGCATTTAAAATCCCTCCCCCATCCATTGATTGATGGTAAAGATGCTTCTAGCAGCTCCCACTGCTGTCTGAGGCAACCATAATTTCAAGCATGTTAGATATTTACATTGGGAGATCCAGAAGGGCCTGAACGGATTTATGCCAATCAGAAGGCATCCATTTTTAAGATATTACAACTGAAGCAGACTTTTGTAAGCATCCTACTGGGACAAACCTTCCAAATAGCCATTATTGAATCCCAAAGTCTCTCTACATGGGCAGGACTGAGATGCACACAGCTCTCTGGTGCTTGGACTCCCGGGGTTAAAAGGAACATTCAGAAATGCTACCATTCAGCGCCTATGTATGAAATCAGGAAATGGCACCTCCCTCCTGGAAGACAGAGTTCTGATGGTACTTGGTCCCTTTTCTAGTCACCCTGACACAGGGGACAGCTATGAACGGTGGCCCTAGGAGTAGCCTGGATATTTCAGAACAAAATGAAATATTATTGTGGACTCTGGCAACATTTACTTCCAGAGAGATCCATACCTCTGAGGCTCTGAGTTCCCCAGATGAATAAAGGGCTCTAACAGCAACAAGGTCCTTCTCCCCCAGGTCTTTCTAAAATGCTCAGATAACTCATTATTGGTGGACTCCGTCAAACCACCTGGTGCTCCCCATCTTCCCTTCCACTTTCCACTGCCCTCACCTGTCTCCAAGGTTTTTCTCTCTGTCAATAAGTTTATGTGCCAGCTGTGGCCGCAGGAGCATCATGGTGAAAGTCACTGTAAGGGGGTTCGACAGGCACAGATTTCAGTCCCAAGCTGGCTCTTGCCTTTGAGCAAATCTTTCCATTTCCACCAACCTCAGTTTCTCCATCTTTCAAATGGGAGTTAGTAAGGACGACTTTCTCTGAGAATTGTTTAAAGTTTAAATTACACAAGGTACCAATAGAATAGCAGATAAGTTATTACAGTTTGTGTAAAATTATTAATATTAACACATTTGACTATATTTCAGACTCAGAGTCTAACTCATGTAAAAGTTCAAGGTCTTTGCTCTGAAAAACAGTAATTCCCACTAATGAAATGCATACTTACATGGCAAATGTAACTTACATAAGGCCTTTAATCTAATGGACTTCATAACATTTTACATACTTTAGTGCAAGTTTTGTTTTTTGTTTGTTTGTTTTTTCCTGAGACAACTGTATGTATATTTCTTTTTGGTTTAGCATTTGCTTATTATCTCTCTTTTTTATTTTTTTAACTTTCCCCCATCTTTTCCAAGCCCTTTGATTATGTGTCTTTAAATAACATATTCTAGGTTTTTTAAATCGTCTCAAAATTCTCTATTTTTAATTGCAAATTTAAGCCCTCTACATTCATTTTATTTAAAAATTGTTATTGGGATTTTTTTCTGCCACCTTATTTAGTATTTTCTTTTTTTTTTAAGATAGAGGGACAGTGAGAGAGAGAGAGAGACAGAGAAAGACAGAAGCAATTTTATTTGGTTTTTCACATGGCTTTCGTTGCTCAGACACGTCGTTGTGTACATGGTGCTGGGGTTTGAACTCGCACATGCTGGGCAAGCACCATAACCGCCAGGCCACCGCTCGAGCCCCTTATTTAGTATTTTCAATGCACCATACTTTTTTATGTTTTATCTTCTTTCCTGCCTTCTATTGATGATTTTTCTTTCATTCTTTTTCTCTTTTTTTCTTTTGTAACTCTATACTTGAAGTTATGTAATATTTATTGAAGTTTGTGTTTAAATTTTTTGTTTGTGAGCTCAACCTAACAAAGTCTAAATTTGATCATTCACTTCTTTATCAGAACACTTTTCCTTCCCTCTTACAAGCTATATTTTAATTCATCATGTTTCTTCGTCCCTCAGATAAAATGTTATAAATAAAAATTTCAAGGAGTCCGTGCTTAGTTATATTTACCAATCTTTACAATATTCTTGACTCTTGATTGTTTCTTATCTAGTAATCACTCCTCTGGTGTTGACTTTCTCCCTTATGAAGTCCATTTTTTATTACTTCCTTCCTTGGCCTCGTGGTATTAAGGCCCAAGCCCTGTGTATCTGAGACCAGCCCCTGTCACTGCGGCTTCAACTTGTGAGCTTACAGACCTAGTTTTCCAATCCATCTTCTATCTTGGCAACTGCAGGATTTCACTTCCCTCTTATAAACTCAATATGTTGTTAAATCACATTCCACATTTCAAGGTAGATAGCCAGGTCCATTTTGATGTGATCAGAGGTCACCATTTACAAAATCGGTCTCTATGAGGCATACTGTGTTCCAGGTGTCAGAGATATAAAGATGGAAATAAAGCAGTTTGGCCCTGAAGGAGCTTATAATCTAACAGAAATAGTTACAAATCAAATATGTGCAATGAAGCTTTCAGGGATTTCAGATGCCACAATAATCCCTAAGCTTACTAAGAATAAATATGTTGCTCTCATTGTTTTTCCGTGTCCAGGATCTAAGCCAGTGCCAGTAGATAAAAGGTGCCTTCCAAATGTTTGTTGTGTGAATATATAAATGAACTGTAGAAATCAATGAATTTTCACTGTTAATCAATCCCACTTTTTAATTCATGAATAATAAGATGCTTGCTGTTTGCTAATTACAAATGCAATTTTCATAAGCATTTTATTTGAAAGATATTTAGTTTTTATTTTACTGATACTACTTATTAGATAACAATTGAATCCTTATTATATATTGGGCACTATTTCCAGAGTTTTCCAAACATTAATGTATTTGAACTTCACAGTAATCTTATAACGTGGAGACCTGTGGACAAGCCTGGGTTATACTTTTGAACATAGATTAGTAACTAATTTAAATTAGTCTGACTATAGCTTCTGTTGTTTGGAATGATGTGTATATGTATTTGCCAGATCACAATCTCCGGAGCAGTTTCTAAATAGAAACTTCCTCATTTTCACAGTTAAAGCCTATGTTTGAAGAACTTAGCCCATGTGCAGCCTGATCACTTTCTTGCTGATGAATCAATTACCATTGATTTGGAAGGAACACCTCATTTTCAGTGACTTTACACTATACTGATTTTACTGTTGTTATGTTATTCTTGAAGTCCATTACCAGACACACTTAAATCTTTGCCACTTCTTGCCAAATGTGATGGTGCATGCCTGTAATCCCAGCACCTCAGAGGCTGAGGCAGGAAGATCACAAGTTTATGGCCAGACTCAGCAACTTAAAGAGGCCGTAGCAACTTAGTGAGACCCTGTCTCAAAATAAAAATAAAAAGAACTGGGGATGTGGATCAGTAGTAAAGCACCCCTGGTTTAAACCCTAGTGTCAAAAAATACATATATATGTATGTGTGTGTATATATGTGTATATATATATATATATATATCTTTGCCTATTCTCTCATACATAACTTCTTTCCCTAGCCGCCTTTCAGTTGCTAAGGGTGGTACAAGATACCTACTACAATTATCATCCCCAAGTGCTTACAAATAATCCATTTTATAATGATTTAGAATTCTAGAATTTGGGAACCAAAGTTTTGTAGATTGCTTTGCAGAATTTGTTTATAAGAAATGGGCCAAACTCTTTTGGAATTTTCTAAGTATTCTCAAAAATTATTGATAGTACTGTGAATTATGTCTGAAATTATTTCAATACTCAAATAAATATTTTTCAATAGCCCAAACTATGAAAGTATTCTGAGAGGCTAGATATTGTTTCACATTCTTTGTCTTAAATGTCCTTTATTGATCACTGTCCTACCTTTTCCAGTTCAATATTTTGATTCTTTGACAGAGAAAATATAAACAAATTAAGAGTTGAGCAATGCCACAAAGACATGACCTATGTTTGCATCCTCAGAGTAACATTTTATATTCATTCAACAAATATTTATCCAGGGTCGACCATGTTCCAGGAACCAGTCCAGAGCCCACACATACTAGAAAATGAAATGGACAAAATCTCTAGATTTCCTCCTACCCACAGGGCATGAATAATTGTTTTATTATTCTGAGCTCTTGGGCAGCTGTTTTTAGGGGTTCCAGCAAATCTTCCCAGCCTTTTCCCACCTGCTCCTGCCAATTCCAGCACCACTACCAGACACATTCACAGATGTGTGCAGTTCTCAAGGACACTCAATAGCTCTGGGTCTAATCCCCATGCCTTTGCGGTGAGTGACACTTCTACCTAGAAAAAGGCCACATTTCATCCTCTGAGTCCCACCAGTAATAGAAAACCCCTAGTAAACTTATCTTTAGGTCCCTGTTATTTGCTCCAACACAAATATGTGTGTCCCTTTCACCCTATCCCATTATACTTTGCATTACACCTTTTGTAATCTGCATTAAATGTGGTTAATTCATCAAAACTTAGAATTTACAGACTTTTTCCCTTTTACATGTTTGAATTCCATATGGCACCTAAAACACTACTATGCACAAATAAATTCTCAAATTATTCTGATAATATGAATGATCATTCCACTTTCTCTCTTTTATAAATTAATTGATTTGGCTATTTATTAATTTATTCAAAATACACTTAGTGCCTACTAGGTGCTAATCATTCTCTCAAAAAATTGAGGATACATAGATGAACTAAAGAGAGAGTAACATTTTTTATTACCTGGTTTTGGAATTATTTAAGCTAGAGTTTATGAAGAATCACCTGTCTGCAAGGATTGATAAGACACTGGAGCATATTACTAAAGGAAGTGGCAAAGTTCCTTATAGAGATTATTCCCTGCAGTTGACTTTCTGTCTTAAATTATCCAAATGAATTCTTCCCTGGAGGCAGGGGTTTGAAGGGTTTTTATCTCAGAATGTTCCATTCAGGTCTTCAGATTTATGAATTAATATTCATGAGGACAAACAACCAAGTGAGTCTATTCTTCTATCCCCTAGTTATTCATTCAAACAATGAAACCAGACAAAGACGTCTATAAAAATCATTAGTCATGGGAATTGTAGTAAGTTTAAGACTTCCATCAGCGCTTTAGCCCTCATCTAAGTAATCTATTTTTCCAGGAGCTGAAAGCATTTAACAATCTAGAAAGGTCAATTCTAAAAAAGGATCGTAATGATATCTGGATTGCTAGCATTTTTGTGAGAAGGGGAGATACAAGGTAATTCTGTAAGGGGAAAAAGTGCCTTAAAGAGCAGAAAACTCAAATTAGCTTTCTATCTCCTCCAGAATAGTACCTTGAGAATGTCAGGAGGCTTGAACAAAATGTAAATATAAGAAACAGAGCATTGGAAAGTCTAAAATCATAAAATGACCACTCTTAAAAAACAGGATGGGAAAATGGCACCTTGGATTTTTCCTAGTACCTACAAAATAGAATTTTTAATGCTTATAGTTCATTTCCTTTAAAACATTTGATTATAAACTATCATAAAGATGAAGAGAGGCTGAATCACTAAATTCAATGACTCAACACTGACGATGATCTTCATGCTTCAGTCCAAGCACATACACCCCGGACAGTCCTCCCTCCTCCTTCCCATACCACCTCCACTCCCCAACTGTTTCCTACCTTCATTCAGGGGCCCTAGGAGAAGCCCCCAGAGAGAACCTGTCTAAAACTCACCTGGCCATTTGCAAAAATTACAGTCCCAGAGTTTTACCATTCATAATTCGTATATATTCTCAGTGGAGTTTTAATGATATTTTTCCAACTGAATGACTTCAAATGGCTCCTATTTAAGCTTTGCTGAGGTCAGAGAAATTCATTGCCTTTGACTACTGCTTTACAGAGATGCATAAGTGAGAGTTTAAAGAAAATTATCTTTCTGTACTTATTACTCAGAGAATCCCAGCAGTCTTGACCAGGAAAAGAAATTCATGCATGAGTGTTAAAGCTGTGTCACTGAGCCACTGCAGGAGGAATGGCACAGTTGGGGAGGCTTTGGCATTTCCAGGATTCCAGGAAGACCTGATCTTCTCCAAGCTGCTCAAAGATCTGTCCCCTGCTCCATCTTAGACAAACTATCCGCGTACGTAAATACCCCTCCATCTCTGCAACAAGAACAGAGCATCTTTCTCCTAGAAGATAACACAACCATTAACATTTAGAAGGTTAAAGCTATCCCAGAACAGAATATTCCATTGGAGTTTCTGCCTTTACCTGGGCCATTAGCAGTCAGCCCAGTCATGAAAGAAATGTTGCTTGTCACTCCCTCAGAAAGGATTATGGAAGGAATGAGCTCTGGGGGGAAGATTGTTTCTAGATCCTGTGGCTGAATAAGAAACTAGGCCCTGGTAAAATGAGAGCAGCTGCCAGCCCACAAAAGGCCGCAGGCCTTCATTTATTTTAATAGGATTTTAGCAAAGGCTTGCCCTGGTCTTAGGATGGTTTATTACTTAGGATAATGCATCCCTCCCCATAAATTCAAACACATCCCCTCCAATTCACTGACATTTGGGGAGTGTGATCTTATACTCCCTTCATTCAACAAACACTTATCAAAGGCTTGCAATGGAGCAGACAGCTATCCAGGCTCTGAACTCCAGCCTTGAGACCAGAAGGACAAAGACCTGGCTTCCACATGGCCTCCCATGCTAGTGAATGTGTGGGGGAAGGGACTGGCATTACTGACCACAGTGGATGTAGTGCCCAACTATCCATGCACTGCTTCTCTCCTGTAAAAGCACACAGTACAGCGTGGATGGGCTGCACAAGGGAAGGGTCACACACCAGGCGCGACGGAGTGAGACGGCGTGGGATTCCATCATGCTGCTCAGAACAGCATGCAATGTCAAACTCACAAACTGTTTATTTCTGGAATTTCCCATTTAATACTTTCCAATAACAATTCACCATGAGTAACTAAAACTATGAAAAGCAAAATTGTAGATAAATGGAGTCTATAGTACAGAATAAGCAAATATATTAATAAAATAATTTTTATACTTTTCCTCGATAAAGAAAGCAACATAGCTTTGCATAGACTGACTGAAATAAGGATAAGGATTTATTTTCTTGTTTTGTTTTGTTTTAATGTTCTTTCTTTTCTTGTTGGATGCGAGATCAGGACTGTCTTGCAGAGATGAGCTTTAAAGTTGGTTGTCAATGATAGGCATCAGCCAGCAAACATATGGGGGAAAGGACTAAGCTGGAGATTATAAGAAATAGAAGATCTAAAATGGAACTAAAATTTTTAATTTAAATATGATTACAATGTAAAGTTATGAGTGTATTTTATATATTACATATTGGAATAAAATACATTTTACCAAAAATTATATGCATTTTTTTAGATAAAATTAATTCTGTCCCACAGTCGACCTCCTTTAACCATTTCAGTTTAAAGATGTCAGGACAATAAAGTGAGACTCATATGTAAATTAGAATCCCTAACACCTATTCCTGACTGTGCCAAGTTGAGGATTTGGCAGCCAAAGGAAACAAACTTTGAGTTACATAGGAGAAATTAAGTTCAAGAGACCTATAGTAGGGGCTAGAGCGATGGCTCAGTGGTTACTGCACATGCCTGGCAAATGCGAGGACATGGTTTGAACCACAGCACCACTTACACAACGAAGTGTTGGAGCAATGAAACCACATGAAAAACTAAAATAACATTGATTCTCTCTCTTTCTCTCTCTCTCACTGTCCCTCTCTCTTAAGAAAAAAAAATAATCTGTTCTTTAAAAAAAAGGAGAGACCTCTTAACCTGTGCAACCCGTTAACCAGAGCTGATATACAGGTTATACATTTGAAATTGCTGAGTAGATATTATTATTACCAAAAAACTTAAGTATGTGAGATGATACAGGTTAATTAGCTTGATTTAGCTGTTCCACAATGCATACACTTACCTTAAAACATCAAGTTGTATACCATAAGTATATACAATTTTTATCAATTTAAATAACCAAGTTTAAAAAAAAAGAAAAAGCAAAATTCTGAAATCAAAATTTTATCAAGGTCATAGGTGGAGGTGGGGACTAGACCCTGGACAGTGAGAAAGCTGGTCTAGTAACATGAGTTAAATCCAGATAAGATGTAATGCTTTACAATCTAATACTTTTTTTT
>PVKS010049353.1:0-12018 GCA_004027875.1 Aplodontia rufa
ACCAATAAAAACATACTGCTTTCATGAAAAAAAAATGGGATTTGGAAGTATTCAGAACCCCCAAATATTACTTTTAAAAAGTTGATTATTTTCTGAGGTTGGAATTATCTTTTAGTAGATTTTAGTAAGTATAATTTAAGGGTGTATATCTTTTATGTAAAGTTGGTATTTTGCTTAATATTTTTTACCAAGTCACTAGCCTGTTTCTTAAGCACTATTTCCACAAATTTATGTAATGCTTACAAATTATCTGGAACCTTCTGAGAACTTCTCAAGTCACTCTGAACAGAGAGATTCTTGTGTAAGGTGAATTTGAACTCTCAACATGAGGAAAAATGCTTCACAGGGCGCTATTTTTTTTTTAAGAGTAGAATTTTCTTTTCTTAAAAATAGCTGTTTCAGTTTTTATTGGGTGACAGTATGTCAAATCTAATTTATCAATATTAATACTACTAATTGGCTTTGGTAATAATGGGATCATAGCTCCAGGTTTGTTGCAGGTTTGGGGATCCATTAGAGAGACTATGTAGTAGTAGCACGGACCTCGGAGTCAGACTTGGATTATAATCCTTTCTCCTGGGCAGTAGTAGCTGCATGACTTGTTTTGGCAAACAACTACATTTCATTTTCTTCATTTGCGTAGAGGGAAATTAGAGTCACAATACTGAGTGTGAGGATTACATGAGTTAACATGGAAATGAGTTAGCACAGCACTTAGCTGATAGAAAATTAAAAAGTATAAGCTATTGTTAATATTATTATCTCTGTTTCTTACACAGCTCCAAAAAAATGCTCTCAGCAGCAGCTATGATTTTTGTTGTATTATCTACTATTCAGTTTTTCTCTCATTGACTTTGATATGTATATGTGTATTAGGACCTTCTTTATTTTATTTTTTAATGAGAGAGAGAGAATGAATCAGTTTTATTTTACTTTTTCATGTGGCTTTTGTTGCTCTGAAACTTCGTGGTGTACATGGTGCTGGGGTTTGAACCTGCGAACTTGCACATGCCAGGCAAGCCTGGCAATCGCTGTGCCACCGCTCTGGCCCAGCCTTCTTTATTGTTAATGAAAGAGTTTCTTTTTTTTAATCTGAATATTGTCAACTTGTGAATGAGAAGAACCTGTAAGAGCAAAGTTTAAGTAAACCTTCAGTGTGCTTATGGGAAATTACATCCTAAGTGCTGAAGGAAGAATTAAATCGGATATACACTTTGTTCATTAAAGTTAGAGAATTTTTCTGTTTGGTTACAAAATAGAAGCAGAAGTATGTGTATTTTTGTCTGGTCTCTCGAAAGAAATTATTTGCTTTGTGTGTGGAGGTTCCCTTGAGCTAGTGGCATCTTTTCTTCTAGGAGAATGAATAAAATTTGCTCTTTTTGGCGGGGGGCAGTGAGGCTACCAGGGATTGTACTCAGAAGCACATAACCATTAAGCCATGTCCCTTTTCCCTTTTTATTTTGAGACAGGGTTTCGCTTAGCTAGCTTTGATCTTCCAGCCTCAGCCTCCTGAGCCTCTGAGATTACTGGTGTGTGCCACAGCACCCACCTGTAATTTGTATTTGTTTGTGTAATTGTAATTTTTTTTTTTTTTTGAGAGAGGGACAGTGAGAGAGACAGAGAAAGGAAGAAACATCTTTATTTAGTTTTTCACATGGCCTTAGTTGCTCTAACACTTAGTTGTGTATATGGTGTTGGGGTTTGAACCCAGGTCCTCGTGCTTGCCAGACAAGCACTGAAACCACAGAGCCACCGCTCCAGCCCTGTAATTATAATCTTTAAGGTTATACAACTCTTACCTTTTAAGTCTTTATCGTATGTGGTAGTAGTGGATTTTTGTTGTTAATGACACTTAGGGTTATTGGTATTACAAAAATCGATTGCTTCCTGTTGTCTTTTCTGTAGTTCTTTGTGGTGGTGGTGGTGGGGAATTTATGTGGCGGGTATTCTATACTGTGGCACTCTGACTTCCTCCTTCCTTGTTCCATGTTGCAACTTTTAGCTATCACTATAATCTCTGGGCAAATGCTGGATTGTAGAAAGGCAAGTAATCTGTCTTCCAGTTAAGTCACCAGACCCCAGGAGACTGTGTATAAGAAGAAAGTAAGATTCTTTAATCAAATTATTCCATCTTCCAGCAGCAGTATTAATAATACCAGCTATCATTTATTATGTAATTATTATGTATTATATCATTGTTCTAATTATGTTACATACTAATTTAATCCTTAAAGAACCCTTTGAGCCTTCCATTATTGTCAGCATTTAACAAATGAAGAACAGGACTCAGGTCTAGTAATTTACCTGTGCCCACACGTGTCCTAGTTGTGCCTGGAGTGCAGGTCTTACAGGCTCAAAATTTATTTTCATTCTTTTAACTTCTGTTGTGAAAAGTGTCAAATATATGAAAAGCTGTATAGATTATGATGCTGAGTATTCCACATGCATTTCACCTACATTTAACAGTTACTGCTTTGCCATGTTTGCCTCATTTGTTTTTTTTTTTTCTTCAAAGTTTTAAAGCAAGTTGCATAAATTGGTATTTTGTACTTCAGTGGGTATCTTTGAAAAACAAGGGTATTTTTATATTTTATGCTGAAGTATATATACTTTTAAATAAGGGTATTTTCTTGATAACCACGTTGTGATGCTCAAACCTTTATTTTTTCTTGTTTTCAAATGTTGAACAGCCCTTCCCCTCCACACCCCCATTTCATGGGTTTTTGAAAAGACTAGATCCTGTCATTTCAGATTCTGGCCCATAATGCCCTTCTTTTTGAGGAACCAGTACAGGGTAGGTGGCAGGCAGAGAGGGTAAAGTGAGTATGAAAGTCCTAGGTGGTATATAAAATGTACCAATTTGTTGTATATTCTTGAGTGGTAGATACCTACTTGAAGTTGAAAAAAACTTTACCTGCAGACAAAATTTGATACTCTAATTACCTATCTCTAAGCAAAGGAAAAAGCACCAAATAATATCTTATTATCTCTTAGCAGGGTATGAAACATTGCTGCTGTTAAAGCTTGTTTAGAAATGGAAACAATATAATTCTATAACAATAATTGTGTCAATAATTTCAGACGTGCTAAAAATTACTATATTCTTTTGATTCAGTACGCATTTACTGAGAATTTACTCTTTTCACAGCTTTTGGGGATTTCATTTGGAGATTTGGCCATCAGGGAGAGTTTGATCCAGTGGGACAGAGAATCTGCACGAGACAAGTGATTTGCACTTCAGGTGGAGCCTTCAAGTGCGAGTGCTTTAGGGAGGTAGGAGGAGATGGTGTTTGAAACTTCACATGGGTACAATTCAGCTTTAGAAGTTGTTGGCATTTGGGTATCTTGAACAAAGGTATAAGAGTAAAGAAAGGATTTGGAAGTAGAAGTAGAGTGTTACTGTATTTGTATAACTTTGAATTTAGAAAATGTATTTCTACTTTATCTTTTGCTTACTGGTCCTTCTTTTATTTTCACCCTTGGGAAGGTTAACAATTGAGGCTTACATTGGTTTGCGTGTTCCCATAATCTATATAGGCAGATAGCATCATTTTACTTTCAAAAAAATGATAGTTAATTATGATTTTCCAAAACTTACAGTAGATTTATTTCTACAGTTAGGTCAGTTGTAATGTGACTTCTGTTGGTCAGTTTCAGCCACTTGATAGCATTCCTTATACCTACATTTTTCTTAAAGGCCATACATAATATAATTGGCACTGTTGTATTCTAAAATCAGTGTAACAAAGAAGTTCCATTATATACAGTTATTGTTAAATTTCTGTCCTAACCCCTTACTAATGGAATCTTTTCATGATACCTTTTAAAATATTTTTCATTGAGGAAGCAATTTAAAGATAGGATGTGTAGAAACGTTTTCACTTAAAGCATTTAGCACTTCTGTAGTAACTTAAAGCACCTTTGATCTCTTAACCAATTATATATGAAAATTGGCTTCTTTATGAAGAGCTCTTAATCATTTCTTTTCAGTAACAGAATGTTATAATTAAATATATCCCCTCCCCACGTGATTTTTTTTGCTGCAAACGTGGTTAAAATGAAATTTAAATATGGGCCTAATTTTTTCTCCATAACTTTTTAGTTTTCTCTAATAACAAGGTAATGTGTTAGACCTGTGGTGGGGAACTAGGATAGAGAGGGAACAAAGTTGAATGATACTAATAACAGCTTTGTTGGTTCCCTACTGTGTGCCTACTGTAGTGCTAAGTGCTTTACATATCTAGAGCTAATTTTCAGAACAACTGGTAGTGATACATTGTAGATTGCATTTATAAAAGAAGAAACTTAGCTTGAGAGAATTAAATTGCCAGCCTAAGATCATACACAGGAAGTAGTAGATTTGGTTTTCAAACCTAGATTTACCTACTTCCAAGGATTATATCTTTCCATAATTCTAAAGGACTCATAACCCCTCTACCTTCCCCTCCCCCACAAAAAAATAATTCACTGTCTTCTGGCGTAAAGTCCTGCAAACAGGTAATGGTAAAGGTTAGGATATGCCAGGGGTGAAAGTGGTGTGTCTGAGTTCTGTGGCAAGTCACAGAAGCAGCAGAAGATTCGGAACAAGTGTTAGAGGAGCTTGTGTAGGAGCAGTTGGTGAAATCAGCTGGAGAATAGAGGTGCATTTGAAGTGCAGTGGGTGGCAGACCAGATGGGAGCTCAGACCTGGTTGTGGGAGGTTTGGAATGCCAGTCTGGGGAATTAAAGACCTCATTCCTTACAGAAATTTTGGCTTACTAAAATTATGACAAGGTCTATATGTTAATTAGAAGGAAGGATATACAAATAACTTCTTTTTTGTCTTTCTTGGATTTGCTTTCCAAACTTTGTTGTAATGAAATTTGAGTATGTTGACATGCTGACTCTACTGTAAGGAAAGGTAGGCGCTGGCCTTAGGCTGACAGAAGAGGAGTAGACACTTTGTGGTTTGCTGCTGGTTGTGTGAGTTAATGTCCAGTGACATAGCCTGCATGGTCAGCCAGAAGAGATTTGGCTTAGGGCCATATTGGTATCGCAGCAATCTCAACACCAGCTCTGATTCCAATTAAGTTTTTGCAGAGATTCTTGCAGTTAGAGCCATTCTTTTGACAGCTAAATCTCTCCATGTGTGCATTTGTTAAATGCATATACTTAGGTTTTATTTTGTATATGATCTAATTCAAGGAAAACGGATGTGTCCATTTACATCACTACTATAGTGTCAGTATAATTAAAAATTGTATTGTCAGAGACCAAAGTCAAAGCAATGTCATTTTTCTTTCCTCCTGTCCTTCAGCTTCTCCCTCCCACCGCCCTTTTTTCCTTGAATGTTATTTTATCATTCATTGATCCAGTATGTTTGATTAGCTGCAGGCACAATGGGGACATAGGAAAAAATCCTTCCATTTCCCACTTACTCATCTTTAGCCATACCATTTTCAGTGCCTAAAATCATTTTCTTGGTGCCTTTGTCCATGTTAGTCCTTCTGCTCGAGTCGTCTGTATTCCTCATCTCTCTTGAGTTCCCCATTTCCTTATTTTAAACACTAACCACCTTTCCCAGTCTGACTTCATATTATTGGGGGATTTGGCATGTAGATGTAGTATAATAAGCCTCCACCACAAATACCAGAACAAGTTACTTGCTTGTTCAGTCAGAGAATGGCTTTTTTTTTTTTTTTTAAAGAGAGAAGGACAGTGAGAGAGAGAGAGAAACAACTTTATTTAGTTTTTCACATGGCCTTCGTTACTCCAACACATAGTTGTGTACGTGGTGCTGGGGTTTGAACCCGGGTCCTTGTGCTTGCCAGGCAAGCGCCAAAACCGGTGAGCCACCGCTCTAGCCCGAGAATGGCTTTTTTGAACATAGTCTGGCTCCTCTTTAGGAAGCCAGTCCTCTTCATTAAGTGAGAGTGTAAAAATGTGTGAAACATGCTTCATGGATGGGAGATTAAGTGAATCAAAAATATTTGCTTGCTGTATGTAACACAGAATTGTAGGGTTTTTGGAGGATATACTTAACAGTAAGGCGCATTTAGTGAGGACCAGGTAGCTCCTGGTAAGCCTACAATCCATTGTACATAGCTAATTATATGACATGGTGTGAGAAGATCTTTAATACTAATATGATCAATAATGCCTTTAGTCAGAAAGTTGGGGAGGAGGTTAGTCCACTTGGAGGGAGGGATATGAGTAGAGCTTTATGGAAAATGTGTCAGTACGAGCAAAGGATAGACTCAGGCTAGCTTCTGTTGGTGAGTTGTTAGTGGGAATGAGTGAACAGAGCAAACTGAACAAATAAGTGGGGAAAAAGTACAGTTCCAAGATCATTCAACTCTTTTTTTTAGGCAGTGAAAAATTTAAAACATGATCAGAAATGTGTTTTAGTAAGCTGACTTGAGAAGTGTTGAGAAGAATAGATCAAGGCAGCACTGAAGCACAAATCTACATAGGAAACTGAAGACAGAAGTTTTAAAGTATGGTTATTGATTGGTTAGATGAACAAGGTATCCAGTTCC
The DNA here is from genome assembly GCA_004027875.1 of Aplodontia rufa. NCBI lineage: Eukaryota > Metazoa > Chordata > Mammalia > Rodentia > Aplodontiidae > Aplodontia > Aplodontia rufa. Next base: position 6,519 of record PVKS010049353.1, read on the forward strand.
CTGTTGAAAAGTAAGCCCTCTTTCTCCAGAAGGTGTCCTAAATTCCAGTACTTCACTTTCTTCATCCCCCAAATAATAGAATCAAAATAAACTTTTTATTTTTTCAGTGTAGATTGTCAGAACTTTGACGCATCATTTCTTTGGTGACTTTGTCCTTAGGTGGTTACTTTATAAACCACGTTTGTCATTGACATAAAAACTTTTTATACTTTATTCTCTCCTTTTTAAAGAAATACTTCTTTCTGTTTTTTTCTTTTCTTTTTTTTAAGAGAGAGGGACAGTGGGAGAGAGAGAGAATCAATTTTATTTAATTTTTCATGTGGCATTCTTTGCTCTGTTATCTTGTGTATGTGGAGCTGGGGTTTGAACTTTCGTGCTTGCACATGCCAGGCAAGCTCTGTAACCGCTGAGCCAACGCTCCAGCCCCCACTCTCTTTTCTTTTTGAGGCCCTTACATTAAGTAGCTCTTGTCATTTTGTAGAAGAGAAATATGACACATGTTATAAAGTTCACTAGCATCAATTGTGTAAATAATTTAATATGTGATTTTGTATAGTTCCATACAGATATGTGTAATATTTGCTCTTACTAAGAAGTAAAATAGGGCTGGAGCGGTGGCTCAGTGGTTTCGGCGCTTGCCTGGCAAGCACGAGGAACTGGGTTCAAACCCCAGCACCACGTACGCAGCTAAATGTTGGAGCAACAAAGGCCATGTGAAAAACTAAATAAAGTTGTTTCTCTCTTTCTCTGTCTCTCTCACTGTCCCTCTCTCTTTAAAAAAAAAGAAGAAGTAAAATATAGGAGGCTGGAGCGGTGCCTGAGCAGTTACGGCGCTTGCTGGTATGTGCGAGTACATGGGTTCATACGCCACTATCACACACACAACCAAGTGTTGGGGCAGCGAAAGCCACATGAAAAACTAAATAAAATGGATGCTCTGTTCTTGCTCTCTCACTGTCCCTCTCTAAAACAAAAAAGAAGCAAAATATAATTATTACTAGATAGGGTGAGAGTTATTTGTGTGTATTAAGTGAGAAATTCCAGAAATCCTTGGACTCTATTAATATTTTCTTCTTCCTTTGAACCTTCATGTGTGTGCACGCATGTGTGTGTGTGTCTGTGCGTGTGTGTGTATGAATGAAAAACATTTCCAGCTGCTTGGAAAAAATCCATCTTTTAACAGTATGTTGAATAATTAAAGTATCACTGTCATCTGCTGCTGCTGCTACTGCTACTACTACTAGTACTAGGATAGTTTCTTATATTAAGGAATCAGCTTTTTGTGTATTTTTTATGACTACAAAACTAAAACATGCTCACAGTGTAAAAAAGTATTTGAATAGAACAAGAATGAATATTGTAGAAAGTGTTAAATCTCCTATTATTCCTCTTGTAAGGTAACAAATTGCAGTTTGGTATATTAAGTATAGGTTCTTTTAAGGCCTAGAAAGAAATCTTTAGCATTTCCATATTATGCTCTCAGGATTTCTGCAGCAGAGTTGTTAATGCAACGTTGCTTTCTTCAGGTTGCCTGAAAGTCAAAGACTTCTTTGTCTTGGAGACAGGTTTATAGGTGTAGATATATCTCACTATACCTTTTATAATGGTTGCTCTTGGGCAAGTTTAATGGAAACAGTGAAACAATTGTTTTATTTTTAATACTGCTGATAAAAATTATTCTTGATGTGAAGAATCTGTTAAGATAGTACCATCTGGTTATTTTTCTAAGTTTCAAATTCAGCAGCATTACAGCCATGCCATGATGAATGTGAGATTCTTAGATTGAATATAATGTTGCCAAAGTAGACAAGAATAGTGAAATCAAGTGCTAATTTTTTTGGCATATGAAATGATATATCAGTGTTTCAGAATGGGGTTATTTTTAAAATTCATAATAGGAAAAGCAAAGAAACTGTTTTGGATAAGTTTAATGTTGACTATCTTAGTTTTGATTATAACTTAGCTATAGTACTTTGGATTAGAGATTCTTATAAGCACAGAGTTTGCACAGTAAAAGTTTGTTGAACATGGATTAAATGGAAATATAGTCATTCCTTGATATATCTGCAGGGTATCAGTTCCAGGATGCCCCTGTTAATACCAGAATTCAGTCTTGGATGCTTGGATGTATAGACAGGTCTTCTCTGAGGCCATAGATCCTAGCTATGTTTTTCATTCATAGGTCTCCTAATAGTACCTTCTTGAATATACTAGCTCCAAAATAAATATTTGAGTGATAGTTGCTAATAGTAGGCAAATATTTAATATTTTTTTGTCTATACTTAGACCTACCTACTCTAATTGAGTTGAAGCTATTTAGAGAATTTCATCAATATTTATTTATTTATTGCTAGTCAGTTTTTAACCCTTGTCAGAAATCGGAAAGAACCATATTTTTCTTGTTTGATTAATTAGTTATGGTAAAATATGTCTATTTATTTATTTTTGTGGTAACCTCAGAAAGCTTAGACTAACAAAGTCTGCAGAACTGCTGCATGCCATTTTCCTTAGACGGTCCTATAGCTGTAAGAGAGTGCATCTTAGGACTGGAAGGGGCCTTTAAAGGTAGGGCAGGCCAAACATCCACCTTTCTTTGACTCAGTTCTGGAAAATCTGTTCTAAGTTCTTTTTCCACCTGTAATGAGAAAAGTCTTTGTATGCACACTTAGGAGTCCCTTTCTTAAGAATATATAGTGAGGTACTGGGAGGTTAAATATCAGGATTCCTTATTAAAGGTTTCCATCTGCCATTTAGAACTGTTATTGATAGTGGACATTAGCATTGCATTGTCAAACCATAGATGTCTAGAAGAACTAAATTCCCCATCTCCATAAAGCAATTTGTCTTTTAGAAGTTTAAGTACTACATTTGGCATTGGACAGATACGGATTTGTTGATTCAGAGGAGATGATGTTGCTTAGCCAGTTTTATTTAAATGACCATATGAAGAAAATAGGATCGTGTTATAAAGTTAGTATACTGACTGCTAAGTCATGTACCCTCAGTGCTGTTTTGTTAGATGCTTAGTCGTGTAATTTCTTTGGTAAGTGGCGTGGGATAAATTAAGTGGAGCAGCCACAGTGCAGAAATAATACAGTCATGCCAGGAAGTATAACTGGAAGAAGTGTAGTATAGACATTGACTGTTTGGTAGTAAATTATCAAATCCCATAGATATGTTAACATATCGTAGTCAGAGGTTGCTTCATATTGCTTATTGCCTATCAGGCTTAGTGCACAGACTGCTTGTGTTTATGGAAAACAGAACCCATGAACATTTATGGAACATTAGCCCTCTACCAGAGACGCTGTTTTAAGTGCCTGTACTTGTTATCTAAGTTAATTCTTGGAAGTCTTTCATGTAGAATTTGGAGCTCCAGAGACTCTCCCCTTTTCTCTGCAGTTTCTCATCTGAGGTTTCAGGTACACTTGGTCAACTACAGTTTGAAAATATTAAATGGAAAATATTCAGAAATCAACAATTCATATGTTTTAGTTTACACTGTTCTAAGTAGTGTGATGAAATCTCATGCCATAGCACTTCATTTTGCCCAGCGTGTTCGCACCATATGTACTATGCTATCTCATTTGTTAGATTGATTGTTCAGGTATCAAAGTGCTTATGTTCAAATAGTTCTATTTTACTTAATAATGGCCCCAATGGTGTTATAATTGTTCTATTTTGTAAGAATTCATAGTGAAAAACATAGTAGATGAGCTGTTAGATAAATCAATTAACTCAACACGGAAAATTTATATTGAGGATGCTTTGAACAAAAAATCCTTGTTTGGGGGTAGGCTCTTTCGTTCCAGAAATCTTCATGTGGTGAAATAAATTTGGGACAAAGATCATCCGTCTAAACTTGATGTTGGAATCACCCAGAATTTTAGAAAGGGAATCTGCCGTCACTTTCAGGCTCTTTGCAACAATGGGGAATAGAAGATAGAGGAAATTTGAGGAATACTTGGTCACCAACTTTACTTTCTCGCCCAAATGAGGATGCGGCCTTTCTTGGTGATCCTGCCTTTGGTTTTGGAATCATGAAGTTTATCGTCAACTATTGCTTAAAAAGCAATATGGATTAATGGGTTTAGTACTTTTGAATGGTGAATTAATCTTCGGGGTGGTAGAATAGCAAGTTTTTCAGTATAGTCAGGGTCCTTCTTGGTGTGCTATGTATGGAGCCCTGTGGCAAAGGAAAAGCCAAGCAAAGATAAGCTGGATATGTATCTGTGTTCTGTGGCTCTGTGTAGCCACCTGGCTTCTATTAATTTCTGTATCATTGTCTAAAAAATTGAGCATTTAAAGGAGGTGTGTGTGTGTGTGTGTGGTCTCTGAGACAATCTATAGCCTGTTTTTATAAAGGTACAAATCACTTTGATTTTCATCTTGCTTAGAGATAATCTTTGTATACTTATTTTGCACGGTTTAGGATTTGTTAACTTTAACATACCGCTTAAGAATGTGCACAACCCAGAAGGGTCTAGCCCTCTAGAGACATGAAGAACAAAAAGTATTCTTGGTTATTTTTCTTATCTTACCCTGAAGTTTGTTTGCTTATTTTCATAGCAACATGTAGAAAGCATGATGGTTATATATCTAACTTAGGCTACAAAAATCAATTAATGCAATTTGATTGAAATATTTTAGAAGGGAGTCCAGAAAAAAATGGCCATGAGTCAACGCCAAAAGAAAGTTTTAAGTCAGTCAGTATCAGTGGTTCTGGGCACTCTGGGAACTTAACTGATATACTTGGTGCTGTTTTAGTAGGAAAGCACATTTTTGAATTGCAAATGAATGACTTAAAAATGAAGTTTTGGAGTGTCACCCATTCATAATTGGTATCCTTCTAAGTAGACTTTCAGTAAGCAAGGAGAAGCCTAGTTTTCTAAAGTTCTGGTAATCATTTCATTTTTGCTCACTTGTGACTAAGAAATGATTTTGTATTTCATGTATAATGTGCATAAATGTAGCATGATGATTTTCTTTCTGTGTACATTGAGGTGGCAGAGTAGCACTTGGCTTCATTCAGTTTGATATCACAGAGGGAGAAAAATTTTCAACATTTGTTAAACTCTTAAGTTTCTTTTCATGATTTCACCTCCCCACCCCCACTCTAAAGACAAAACAAAAACCAAGAATTTTTTCCCCCCAAGAAATTCTGTAGCTTTTTCTTTGGAACATGTACAAATATACTATGAGGAAAAAAATTTCTCTCACCACATACTACAATGACAGTGATGGTTTTCTCACATACATGTTTAGTTTTAAATGCTTTCTGAGTCATTTTTAAAGTAACTATAATACTAATTATCCTGTCAGAAGACTTGTGAGAATTTTGGAGGTGTACTATATTTTGAAAATTTCTTGAGATTCTTTAGTATCTCCATCTCTTGCCTGAGTGTTTATTTTCCAGTATGTAAACAGTCAAGAAAATAGACTAAATTTGGGCATTTTATAATCAGTGGTTAGCTACTGAAGTAGTTCAGAATTAAGCAAT
>PVKS010049354.1:0-12018 GCA_004027875.1 Aplodontia rufa
CGAGGTTCCTCCACCCCCAGCCTGCACCAACTTGTTCCAGGGATCCCGGACTTACCGCCCCTTGCACGTCGATGCAGAGAGCTCTCTGCATCATCCATGAAGACGGATGCAAAGCCTTACTGGGACTGCTGCAGAAGGAGAAAGGAAGTTAGCTCTGACCTATGGTGTGTCCGGCTGGCTCCAGCAAAGGACAATGGTGTACAACTTTTGTGATATCCACAGGGACTCAGTCTCTAAATGGCATCACATGTTGAGCTGTGTTTTGAATACTTGAATATTGGTGTGTTTTGCTCTCTGGCTTTGTTATGTCTACTCTATAAGACTGAGACCTATCCTGACTGTCTCATTTCATTGAGCTTTTACTTGAGTGATCCAAGGGGTCCTGTATTTCATGGGAGTCCCTGTCACTCCCTTAGAGATGTGTTGTGAGGCCGAATTCCACATGAGGACAACTGGTCAGTGCCCAGCCATCAGTTCTGGAGGTGGAACATAGGCCTCCTGTGCAGGGAGGATTTGAACAAGAGGAAGCAGTAGGGCACTGCTTCTGTAGCCAAAAGCAGCACAAAGTTCCCAGCAGAAGGAAGCCTGTACTCCCCTCTAGAGCTAGTGGTGGGGAACTTGGCCACTAGGGCCACTGCTGAAGAGACCATGTAGGGAATCAGCTCTATGGTTCCAGGAGTTTTGGTTCCTGTGCTGCCCTGCCCTCTGCTCTAAGATACCACACACCTTATTGTCCTTTTAACACCTGTCAACACCACCATTCCTGGCCCCTTACTTGCCCTTTCCTCATTGTATCATCACAGGTGCCAGCTCAGAACACACACATAGCTCTCTGAAATTCAAGTATGTATGTCCCACAGAAAAAGAACTACCAGAATTCCCTGGAAAACAGGGGGAGCAGGTATAGCCACTCTCTTTGATGATAGGAATTCTACCGTGTTTGTGAGCTTGCTGTATGTATTTAGCACATATTTATTTAATGTTCTTTACTTCCTGCCTGCACTTCTATGCTAAAGGAAATGTATGATAATGGCTACTGGTGTCTGTTATTCAAAATGAAATGCAGCCAGGTGCTGTGGCATACACCAGTTATTCCAGTTACTTTGGAGGCTGAAGTAGATGGATCATAATTTGAACCCATCCTGGGCAACTTAGCAAGACCCTGTCTCAAAATAAAAATAAAAGTGCTAGGGGTAGAGTTTAGTGGTAGAACATCTGCTTAAAATGTGGAGACCTGGAGTTTAATCTCCAGCACCACCAAAATGTGAATAGATCTTTGTTTTTCCACAGGAGTCCACTACCTTAGGTCAGTCAATCACTTTGTCTCCCAGGGAAAGGAAAACACTCCTTCATGCCTACTCATACCATGCCCTCTATGTTAGAAATGTAATCAAACATATGGTCAGATGAGGGTGAGCAAGGCAGAAATTTTACTTTGGCTGAAGGGTGAAAAGAAAAATGTGCACGGAAACAGGAAAATCAGGTTTTATCTCCAACCTGACACAATGCTGCCCTTTGCTCTGATTGGAAGAGCTCATGTGCACAGTCTACCTGGTTGGCCAAGGTAAGGTAAAGGCAGGTACAGAGAGGAAGTAGGCAGTGACTGGGAGAATGGGTGTAGCTGTAAGGAAGTAGACATGTGTCAGTAGAGGTCACCGGAAAGAGATGTGTGAGTATCAGAAGGGGTCCCTGGAAAGATGCGGATGTACACAGGGGAGGGAGTTACTACCTTAAAGGGGGAGGAAGATTTAAAAATGGAAGTAGTCTATACTACATTACAGTCTGTAAATCTGAAAGAAAAGAAAAACATAAATCTTACATCTAGAATCCCACAATGACCCTTTGCCTGTCTCTCCCAACATGATCACTCTTTCCCCATGATTATACACAGATGCCACTAATCTTTACACACATTTTCCTAAATCATCAGCTTATGTCTTCCAACCACATTTAAGGTGGACCTGCCAGCTTGATCCTAGAGATGCACCAAGGTACTATTATGTATCTCATTCTTTCAATACAACTTCACCAAAAATTGATAATGCTATCAGAAATTTGAGATGCATTTTCTTTGATAATGTCATATTAATGGTGATGCTAGTTATGGGATAACCTACAAGGACTCCATACACTTTTACTTGTTTTTATCCTTTTCTGCTGAAAGGAAAAAGTGTTTTATATGTTGTTTAGGAAATTCATGACCACTCTTTTGAAGTACTCATTAGCATCTTCCCAATGTTTCCATAAAATGATTCCAGTCTCACAAAATTTATTCAGCATTTTCTTAAGTTCTGTACTTTTCTGGTTGGTACCCATTAATCATGGGGAACTACAAAAGCCCATTTTCCTTTCTCCTCCAGGTCAGATACCCTGGAGCTGCTTTGTATGTGCAGACTACTGATCCAAAGTCTTGTCTCCACCCACATCCTAATCTAAATCTCACACAGCAAGGCAATATTGCCCTGCTGTGAATCAACCAAGGGCCAAGTGCCGGACAACTAGAGATAACCCCAATTCAGCCAGTCCCAAGACATTACTCTATCTCTCCTGAAGAATCCCCATTAAAGGGTATAATCTGAACTTCCCCTTCCCTCTCCTACTTCTCCCTCCTGACCACCTGGTGTATCAGACATGGAGACATGTCAAATGTGTGCAATTTTGGGAATAAAGTGAGGCTTTAATGCTCACTTTGTAACATGCCAATAAAATATTACAGGAACAAGAAAAACCAAATGGAGAGTAATAAATGGAGCCATTTAAGACATTGCTGGCATTAATGTTAGTAAATGCACCTGGATCAAGACTGGTATGAAATCTACAGCTTTCTAGTGATGACATAAATCCACACAAAGAAGGGAGCAGTATAGTGGGAGTCATAGGATTCCTGGGGAAGCTTCAAAAACGCTTTTCAAAAAGTATGCACTTCATTTAAGGTTTTAATTTAAGAGGTTTTATTTGCAACTCAAGAGACACCATCCCTTCTGAAATAAAGTGTTTAAGAAACTTGAATTTGAAAGAAAAGAGGATCAACATAAAAAGACAAGGAAATTTGAATTTCACAATTTGAATTTCACATCAGAGTAAAATTTAATACAGACCATTGTTTATATTTTAGAAATGTGAGATGCAAAGCCATAAACCATGTAGTGAGTTTAAATCTGGTAAAATTAAATATACCATGAATTATAGATTTGCCTCGCTGTTCCTTTAAACAGGAAAAATCAGGTCAGCATTCCATAATATAGGTGTTGGCACTGACAAGATCCCCAAAGCACAAGAAATAAAACCAAGAATCAATGAGTGGTATGCCATTAAACTTTAAAAAGCTTCTGCACAGCTAAGGAAATGATTGTGACTGTGAAGAGAAAGCCTACAGAATGGGAGAAAGTCTTGACCAGCTACCCCTTTGATAGGGGACTAATATCCAGTATATGCAAAGAATTTAAAAAACTTAACACCAAAAAAAGCTAAATAACCCAATCAATAATTGGACAAAAGAATTTTTAAAAACTTGTAAATACAAGAAACACATACCAAAAAAACCCTATAAAATGTATGAAAAAAATGCTTGACATCTCTAAAAATCAGGGAAATACAAGTCAAAACTACATTAAGATTTCATTACACCAGTCAAAATGGCAAAAATCAAGAATATGAACAATAATGCTGGGAAGATTGTGTGGAGAAAGAAACATTTGTACATTGTTATGGGACTGCAGACTAGTACAATCACTCTGAGAAGCAATATGGAGACTTGGAGATGGAACCACCATATGATTCTGCTATTTTATTTCTGGGTATTTTCCCAAAAGATCTAAAATCAGCATACTACAATGACATAGCCACATCAATATTTATAGCAGCACAATTTACAATAGCTAAATTATGGAATCAACCCAGATGCCTGTAATTAGATAAATGGATTAAGAAATTATATATATATATAATTATAAACATATAATTTTATATATATCACAATGGAGTTATACTCAGCTATTAAAAAGAATGAAATTATGGCTTTTGTCAGCAAGTGAATGGAAATGGAGAAAGTTATGCTAATTATCCAAACTCAGAGATTGAATGATTTCTCTCATAACCAGGAGCTAAAGTAAAACAAAGTAAAGTGGGAGGGAGGGATAAGATTACATAAAGAACTAATGAAATATAAATTAATAGATGAGCTAAATGAAGTCTATTAGAGTAAAGAGAAGAGATGGAAGAAAAGATGAATGCAAGAAGAGGAAGGGAAAAGAGGGGGTTATGAACCAAAATTAACTTCCATGCATGTACAAGCTTGCAGGTGAACCCACCTACTGTGTACAACCACAAAGTTCTAATAAGAACCAGGGGAAGTTTCCCACCTAGAGCATCCCCTGCCAACCTGTCACCTGCATGCCTTTTGGGGCCTCTTTCAGTCCCAGCCAGCAAGGGCTCAGGACTCCACTGCTCCATCCAGAGCACACCCTGTTTAGGACCAACCGGAGGAGGTTCCCCACCTGGAGCAGCCCCCACCTACCTGATGCCCTGCATACCTGTCTGGACCTCTTTGAGTCCCACTGGCAGGTGCTCAGGACACCATCAGTAGGATACCTGTCTGGAACAGCCTCTCCTCAGGACCAATCAGAGGAGGTTCCCCACCTGGAGCAGCCTCCGCCTACTTGACACACTGAATGTCTGTCCTGGCCTCCTTGAATCCCACCAGAAGGTGCTCAGGACACCCGGTTGGACCCCTGTCCAGAGCAGCCCCTGCTCTGAACCAACTGGTGGAGGTTCACTAGACAACCCAGGTTCAGATCAGCAACCTTGAACCTGGAACCAAAAAGTGGAGCAAAATGACCCATGCAGAAGTAGCATCTGGAAGAAGGCAATCATTAAAGAGGTGGTGGCTGATCCAACCCTTTGAATTGCAAGGAAAAACCACCTGGAGAAATGCCTACCTTCCCTGCAGGAAATCTTAATTCAGAGATCCAGAAGAAGCTCTTCAAAAATTAAGACTCAAAGTAAGAAAGGTTCGCCTCAAACCCACAACTCCCCTAAAAAGGATGCCAAAGATAGGGACCAAGATGAAAACCTTGAAAATATTATCAATGATCTGATTACTAAAAGGAACAATGAACTAGAAGAAGATATAATGAAGGGACTAAGTGAGAAAACTCAAGAGATGAAAAATTCTATTTTTTTCTTTTTATTTTTTTATTAGAAGTATATAGAGATACAATTGAGGGGGAAACATTATCAAACCAACAGTAATCAATGTATATATACACTTTATTATCCACAGGTAATGCCAAAACATGGGTGACCACTTTGGGTTTCACCTGTTGCAGTTTCCCCCAGAAGAACTCATGCGTTAAATGGGTATCTCGTGGAGGAATGACAACAGCTTCTGGGATGGTTCCCCCGTATTCCCACTCTCCAGTCTCCTATGAGTTCTTCATAAACCCTCCCCTCTCCCCATACCCCTCCCTACGCCTCCAAGTATCCTAGGGAGCCATCCCCCTATTACTCTGAGAATCATACAATTTGAAGTATTGTTAGCTTAGCCATCTACCCTACTGCTTCCCCATGAATTCTAGCTTCCACAGATGAGAGAAACCATTCGGCCCTTTAGTGTCTGAGATTGGGATACTTCACTTAGCATAATTCTTTCCAACTCCATCCATTTGATATCAAAAGCCATAATATTGTCTTCTCTAATGGCCAAGGAGTATTCCATTGTATATATGTACCAAAGTTTTTGTATCCACTCATCGAGTGAGGGGCATCTGGGTTGGTTCCATAGTCTAGCTAAAGTAAATTGAGCTGCTATGAACATTGAGGAAGCCACATCACTATAATACGCTGATTCTAACTCTTTTGGGAAAATACCCAGGAGTGGGATAGCTGGGTTGTAAGGTGGTTCCGTCTTTAATTTTTTGAGGATTCTCCACACTGCTTTCCATAGTGGCTGAACAAGTTTGCAGTCCCACCAGCAGTGTAACAGTGTTCCTCTTTTCCCACAGCCCCTCCAGCATCTGTCGTTGTTTGTATTCTTCATTTTTGCCAAGGAGATGAAAAATTCTATTATCAAAGAAATAGATATACTCAAAAAGGAAGTAAGAGAGCTAAAATCTGCAGTCAATGACATGAGAGGAACCATGGAAGAATTTAATAATAGACTAACTTCTATAGAAAACAGAACCTCAGCCCTTGAAGAAACAACTTCTGACAATGAGGACAGGCTGAGCAAGCTACAGTGCATGGAGACAAAAAAAAAAAGAAAAAGCCTCACAGAACACAAACAGAATTTTTAAAAATGTCTGGGATGAAATGAGAAGAAACAATCTAAGAGTAATTGAGATACATGAAGAAATCGAAATCCAACTGAATGGCATAAAGAACATTCTCAACGAAAGAGTTAAAGAAAAATTCTCCCATATTAGAGTCAAATATGCTCATCCAGGAAGTTTATAAGACATCCAATTGGCCTAATCAAATGAGAAGCTCACCAAGACACATCATATTCAAAATGTACAGCAGGGAAACCAAGGAAAGAATATTGAAAGTGACAAGGGAGAAATGCCAAATCATATTCAGGGGCAAACCAAAAAGAATCATATCTGACTTTTCAGTTCAGACTCTGGAAATGAGAAGATCATGGAAGGAGATCTTTCAACTCCTGAATGAACACAACATGCAGCCAAGAATACTATACCCAGCAAAAGTCAGCTTCAAATTTGAGAGGGAAATAAGAACTTTTCATGAGAAGAACAAATTTGCAGCATTCATGAACAGAAAGCCAGCATTACAAAGAATCCTAAAAGATAAACCCCAGATAGAAGAACAAGCAAACATTCCTTAAAACCTACAAATAGAGGAAATTCAATAAAGGTACATACTATCAATAGACAACTAAGCACATAACTTACTAATAAAATACAATGAATATGAACCACAACCACATAACTATTCTAACAATGAATGTGAATGGTCTCAATGCATCAATCAAAAGACAAAGACTAGCAGATTGGATCAAAAAACAAAATCTAACAATATGCTGCTTACAGGAAACCCACCTTACGGCCAATTCCACCTGCAGATTAAGGGTGAATGGATGGAAAAAATCTACCAGGCGTACAGCCCAAGAAAGCAAGGTGGAGTTGCAATTTTTATATCTGACAAAGTGGATTTCAAACAAATTAAGCAGAAACACTAAATAAGGCCACTACATCCTAGTGAAGGGCAGAAGAAGAAATCAGGAAATAAGTCCCACTCACAATATCCTATAAAAGAATAAAATACTTGGGAATTAATCTAACAAGAGAAGTAAAAGATCTCTAAAAGAAAATTATCGAACACTAAAAACAGAAATTGCAGAAGACCTGAGAAGATGGAAAGATGTTCCATGCTCTTGGTTAGGCAGAATTAGCATAATTAAAATGGCCATGCTGCCAAAAGCACTGTACAGATTCAATGCAATCCCCATTAAGATTCCAATGTTATTCTTTGCAAATATAAAAAAGTCAATTCTCAAATTCATTTTGGAACAACAGGAAACCAAGAATAGGCAAAATATTACTAAGCAAGAAAGATGAAACAGGTGGCTTTGCAATACCAGATCTAAAATTATAATATAGATCTGTACTATTAAAAACAGCATGGTACTGGTATCAAAATAGGAATGAAGAGCAATGGACTAGAATAGAAGACTCTGAGAAAAACCCACAAGTCTTAAAACATCTGATGTTTGACAAAGTGGGTCAAAATATAACATGGAGGAGAGACTGCCTGTTCAACAGTGCTCAACAGAATGGATAGCCACTTGCAGAAAACTGAAATTAGATCCTTATCTCTCACCTTGCAAAAAATCAAATGTAAATGGAGCAAGGAATTTGGAATTAAACCTACTACCATTCAACTGCTAGAAGAAAAATTAGGACAAACACTCCAGCATATGGGAGTTGGCAATGACTTCTTCAATAAAACTCCTAAAGTCAAAGAATTACAGTTAAAATCAATGAGTGGGAAGCCATTAAACTAAAAAGTTTCTGTACAGCCAAGAAAATAGTCAAAACAGCTAAGAGACAACCTACAGAATGGGAGAGAATCTTGGCATGTGATCCCTCTGACAGGGGATTAATATCCAAAATTTACAAAAACTTAAAAAAACTCAATAACAAAAACAGAAACAATCCAATCAATAAATGGGCCAGAGAGCTAAACAGATATTTCTCAACAGAGGAAAATGAGCAAGCCAATGAATACATGAGCAAGTGTTCTAAATCATTGCTAATCCGAGAAATGCAAATCAAAACTACCTTAAGATTTTCACCTCACTCCAGTCAGATTGGCAAAGATAAAGAATACAAATGCTGGAGGGGTTGTGGAGAGATAGGAACACTATCATACTGTTGGTGGGATTGCAGACTGGTCCAGCCACTCTGGAAAACAGTGTACACAATCCTCAAAAAATTAGGGATGGATCCACCATATGATCCAGCTATCCTTCTTCTGGGTATTTTCCCAGAGGAGTTAGAATCAGCACATTAAAGCAACACAGCAAAATCTATGTTCATAGCATCTCAATTTACAATAGCTAAATTATGGAACCAACCCAGATGCCCCTCACTGGATGAATGGATCCAAAAGCTCTGGTATATATATACAATGGAGTTTTACTTTGCTATTAGAAACAATGATATTGCATCCATTGAGGGTAAATGGATGGCAATGGAAGAAGTCATGCTGAGCGAAGTTAGCCAAATCTAGAGAGTCAAGGGCCAAATGTTTTCCCTCATTTGTGGTGGCTGGAGCTAAACCTAGACTTTGGGGAAAGGTAAATAAACTCATGGATTAGAAACACAGAACAAAAATACAATATGTTATATTTATGAGATACAGTTGTAAGATACTGCATACGATATTTGAACAAGCTATACTGCATGCCTTTACAAAAATGTAAATGTTTAATCCTGTTGTCAAATATACCAAAGAATAAGAAGGAATGATAGGAAGAGAGGAGAAGGGGAAATGTTGGAACTTACATAAAGCAAGGTACATTCCAAGCATTTATATGTCACTGTATATGCTATAGTCATGTATATAAAAATATTCTTCATAGGTATAAGAATTAGTTACCGTACTTGGGTGTTTTTAGGAAAAGTATAGAACCCAGAAGAAACACAAGGGATCAGGGGATGAGAGGAGGGAGATAGAGGGGTAGGGGGGGATATTGACCAAATTGTATTGCTGTGTTGTGTGCATCTAAGGATATCTGACAACAAATCACATGATTATGTACAACTATAATGCACTAATAAAAAATTTAAAATGAAGTAGATCTGAATAAACCACAAAAAAGCTCTAATAAAATAAAATCAAATATATAAATGTATGAGAGAAAAACTTATACTTAAAAAATGAAAAGCTCACAATTTGATTTAAATAATTTCTATTGGCATTTCACTATACTCTAAAATTACAAGTGTTTGCTCATAAATAAAAAAACATGAATAAAATAGAATTGCATATAATAAAATATTAAATAAATTTTTTAAAGCAGAGAAGAGCATGCTCAATATTTTGGAGAGAGATCTTTAAACAATACTTTTTACCTATGGAATTTTGTGCAGTGAGAGTTTTAATTTAGGTGAAAATAGCCAAGAGACACATTGGTAAGCAATTAAGATACTTAATGTTTTCCATTAAAAATTCATCATGATTTTTCCTTGAGGACTAAGTAATATACAACTCATTTGACTAAAACCATATTAAAGACTTGCAATGCTTACGGAAGTAGTATTTTAATCAAATACTTAATATTTTCTTTTTTGGTACTGGGGAATAATCCAGGAGTGCTTTATCACTGAGTTACATCTGCAGACTTCTTTATTTTTCATTTTGTCACAGGGTCTCACTAAGTGACCCAGCCTGGACCAGAACTTTCAATCTTGCCTCAGCATCCAGGATAGCTGGGATTAGTGTCTGTGCAACTGTACATACCATAATAAATACTACTTGGTGAGGAGTTCTGATTATTTTCAGCCCTCCCAATTGAGCACTTCACTGTTCATTACCTTTCTTAAACAGCCACTCAGATTTCTTCTGCTTTCCTAAGTGATTGCCCAGAGCCTTTCTTGTCCTTCCTCTCTGCTATCCTCCCCATCTGTCTGCACACCAAGCAGATGGGACTCAGCCAACTCCCATGAAGCTGCATGTGACTTCTTCATACAAGTCATCCAGTTTATTCTCCCCCACACACCACCACAAAAAAGCTGAATTCAACAATTCTTTGGAAAGAGATTTATGAACACAGTTGTTAATAATGTATTGCATATTTCAAGATTTCTAAAACAGCAGATTTTTAATATTTTCACCAGAAATAAATGATAAATTAGTGAGATATTGGATATTAAATAGGTGATGGAATCTTTATACAATGTGCACATAGATCAGAACAACACATTGTATCATATAAATACATACAATTATTACTTGTCAATTAAGAATGAATTAATTTGGGGCTGGAGTGGTGGCTCAGAAGTTATGGTGCTTGCCTGGCATGTACAAGGACATGAGTTTGAACCCCAGAACCACATACACAATGAAGTGTTGGAGCAACAAAAGTCACATGAAAACCTAAATAAAATTGATTCTCTCTCTGTCTCTCTCTCTCTCAAAAAAGAATTTTTAAAAGAAATGATACTTTTTTTAAAAGGCAGAAACAATCATGCAAAAAGCCTTCTGTGAGTTTCCACAAAGCTCCAAATGAAAGAATTTCCCGGAAATTCAAAATTTCCTCCATTACACTATTATAAATATCCTGAAATTCTATAATTGAGAAACGTAAATTAAGAGTGATGAATCTTTGTTTAATTATATGCAAAATGTTTGTTGTCAGCTGTGGCATAGGACTGATGTTAGTAGAGACATGGCTGTCTTCATTTGCCAGAGTATCAGACATTCTTGACATAAGGGGTCTATAAATATGAGCAGATTTTGACATGAATATTCAAATACCACAGAGAACAACACCTAGCCATACAAGTGGGTTAGGAGAAAGGATTTGTTCTCCTCCTCCAGGCATAACAGAATTGAGAGATGCGGGTGTCACTGAAAATGAGCACAAAGGGGCTGAGCACTGGGAAACATGAGGCCACCAGCACAGAGCTGTTCACAACCCACTGGCCTTGATTTGCAACTAGAGTCATCCAAATTGTCAAAATAATGTAGACTGAATAAAAGGCAACAAATGAGCTCACCAGGACCAGAATGGTGCGTGTAGCTCTGGCCTCATGGGACGGTCTGGGGGAGAGAACACTTCTGTGAATGTGCTGGACTTGCTGCTTGTGCCTGTGTAGGATGAGGACCATGGAGCCACTGGCCCAGGCCATGAGAATCAGACTCATCAAGTCAGGGGAAAAGTATAAGACTGTATATAATAAGCTATGATTCTCTGGCATTGTCCAGGAACAAGACCCATGATTACCATCTACACTGAAATTTTTCTTATTCAGTGGGCCATTCACTATTAAAGGAAGAAATGTATTTATCAATAGATGCAGGAGCCAGCAGAAGAAACAGCAGAAGCCCATGAATTTTAGGGATCTGACCTTGAGCGTGATCCACCTCCACATTCTGGGGTTGAGCTTAATGACTTGGAAGCCATTGAACAGGCACAGAATGCTGAAGGACACACCCGTGCTCACTCAGTAAAAATAGAAGACCAGTTTTTTTGTTGTTGTTGTTGTTGTTTTTTTTTATTATTTATTGAACAACCTTACACAATTTTAACAAAATAATATAAAATGTGTATAAAATGTGTAAATATTCTGGATATTGCAATTATCTCCAGGAGTGCCCCCCCAATTACCCTCCCTTATCCCTCCCTTCCCTTTCCCTTTATAATTCTAAACAAAAGTATTAGATTGTAAAGCATTACATCTTATCTGGATTTAACTCATGTTACTAGACCGGCTTTCTCACTGTCCAGGGTCTAGTCCCCACCTCCACCTATGAGTGGAGACAATCGACCCTTAG
>PVKS010049355.1:0-12021 GCA_004027875.1 Aplodontia rufa
TCCTGGTGGCCAAAATGAAGACAATCGAATCTGAGCATTAAAATAAGTAGTGATTGTAAAGTGGTATATTGTATCTAACAAAATAAGAAGCCATAAGTGTATGTCAGCATACCTAAATAAATAGACGAATGAGGGTGACAGGAAGGCTCTTGCTTCAAGCAGAATGTCAGCAGGCACACGCAGCAGCATCAGGAAGGATCACCATTTGTCAGCCCTTGTGGAGGTAGTTAATTCAGGCAGGGTGTGCAGTGTATTCTAAGGCTTCTGGGTCCAAGTTTATGAGCATCAGGATATGAACATAATCTCAGAATACTTCCTCTCAAAATACTCATCAGGCTGGAGCCATGGCTCCATGGTTATGCACTTGCCTGGCATGTGCAAGGACATGGGTTCGAACCCCAGCACCACATACACAATGAAATGTCCGAGCAACAAGGGCCACATGAAGAATTTAATAAAACTGTTTCTCTCTTTCTCTCCCTCTAACTGGCCCTCTCTCTCTTTAATAAGATAAATAATAAATAGTTTAAAAAATACTCATCAGTTACAAGGGGAAAATGGTTAAATATTTGGTGGAAAAATCAGAGCCAGGCAAACACTACTGTGCATATGCATGTGTTTGTGTGTGTGTGTGTGTGCGCGCACACGTGTGTGTGGAGCAAGAGGAAGAAGTAAGCAAATATAAGAACATATTAAATTTGGTGGCAACTGTTTGCTCAGGTTGAAATTACTGCAAAATAAATGATCTTTTCAAAAGAAGGAAAAATCTAAAAGGTGGCTTAGAGGTAAAAGTCAGGAGTCAGATGCAGGTTTGAAGTTGTGTGTGCTCTTTTTCACATTCTGTGTTCAAGGTAAATCCTTCACCGTGGCTTCCTGGTGTGTGGCACTTCAGCCTTCAAGGACTTATTTCTATGAGTCACCAGGATGGACATTCACAGATCTTCAGGAATTGCCATTAACCAGCTCTCACGAGGAGGCACAGAGCTCGGCACCAGGCACTGGTCAAGGTGTAAGATGGGGTCCCTGACCACCAGAGACTTGATGATAGCAAGGGAAATGAGATACAGGTAGAAAAGACAAATGGTATTCTTCCAAGTAGAATGTCAAATGACTAGAAAGTTCTTCCATACATGAAGCCAAAATATGCCTGTTTGCCACTCTTTGCTTTGTACTGTGAGCCAACACAAAGTAAGCAATGAAGCTTATGCCTAATTACCCTTCACATATTTGAGAAGCACTATCGTGTCTCTCCTAATTCCCCTGTCTCATGATAAACACCTTCAGCGATTTTAGCTGTTATAGGTTTATTAGCTCCTCCACAAACCAACATGCGCTTAGCTGTCAGTGACTCCAAAGGATATTTCTCATAGGCTGTGTTCTGATTAATGCAAAAGACGACTGCATTATTACCTCTCTAAATGGGAACATCCCGTGCTAGGAAGGCAACCTAGGATTGTGCTGGCTTGCTCTGGCATTTGCTTGTACACTGTGCACGCTGATATGTGCAGGTCTGCTCCACGGGAGCTGCCAATCCCCCAGAATGTGTGTGTACAGCTGACTTTTCAAAGTGTAGCTTTCTTCCGTTATCCCTGTTGAATTTCACCCTAGATTAAAAAGTTGATCCGGTCTGGAATCACCATTCATCTCAATTCTCATCTAACATTCAGGGTATCGCTTTTAATGTGAGTTTTATGTAGAATTGGTCAATGTATTTTATCTAGCACTGATTTTGGTTTTATTTTTAAAAATGAGGCCAACCATAGAGTGCTGAACATCATCCATAGAAGCATTTTCTCCAGGGTTTCTGACTAGTCTGTTTTTTTTTTTAAGAGAGAGAGGGAGAAAGTTAATTTTTTCCATCTGGTTTTTGGTTTTCTTTTATTTATTTGTGTATGTGGTGCTGGGGATGAAACCCAGGACCTCACACATACCAGAAACCCACTCTAACACTGAGCCACCTCTCAAGTCCAACCAAGAGTCTTCATTGTGCATTTAACTATTATTAAAAATAGTGATTTCCAGACAGCTGTTTGACAAGCTCCAGGCTTTTGAAGAATCTCATTTTTAAAATTCTCAATATAAAAGTTTTAAAAAAGAATATACAACCCTACTAAAGACATTATCAGTGCCATTACAGTCAAGAAATTTGCTAACCAAAAGAAATGCATTCAGATGACTAACACACATTAAATTCTCTTCTAATAAGCACCAAGTGAATATCTTGGCACTTCCAATGAAATACAAAAAAAAAACCCAATCAATATAAATGGGACAGTTGATATAGTATTTTTAAAAAAACACCAAAATGGTACTCTTGTCCCATGAACCCCAAAGCTTTCTTTTACAGATAACAGCTCTAATTTGGGAAATCTTTTCACCAACAGCCCAAGTCAGAATGGTACATGTATTGGATACCTGTTGTAATATTTTAAATTGATGCATCTGGTCGTTGATCTAGTCACTGACTGAGTGTTTAAGAATAAACCTGTGCTCATAGTTGCTGTCATCTCTCAAACAAAACACATAGTTTACCAATGGTCATCTGTACAATTTAGAAAACACTGTTGAAAGTAAGAGTGTGTTTAGATTCCAGGAGGGGCAAGCATGTGGGAAATATTTTTAAGCATCAGACCTCCAAGAGTCCTGAATGTCTCCTTCTGTGCTGAAGGAGCCCGCCACAGGAAGGAAAGTTTAGGTGTGCTGTTGATCCTACTGATTATTGCTGTTTAATTACATCCAAATCCACCCATCAGTTCACATCTTGAGTTCTAATTGCCTCTGAGAGCTTCAGGCACAGAACAATAGGTAGAGTGGCTCTTCAGAACTCAAGTCATAAATACAGGTTCTTCCTAATCTTGATGAATTAGAACCAAAAGAAGGCAGACAGTTTGTTTTCACAAGAAGCCATCTGTTTATTTGTGTACAGTGTTTGTATTGAAATTTAAGGAAATTAATCAAGTAAAAAGCATCAGAATTCATAACACAGTAAACAAGAGGACTCAGAAAACATACACTTTGAGAAATCCAAGGAGCTAATGAGGTTACCCAACCTCTTTAGTTTAATCTTCTCCAGTCCCTAGGAGACCTCTCTGGTGTATGTACAGTGCGTGACTTCTTTTGCATTGATTCTTGCTACTTTGGAGCTCACCACATGAATCACTGACAAGTGCTATATTAATGAATTAGCGGCTGTCAATGCAGCAACTGTACCAGCATGATCCTTTATCTTAGGAACTTCTCTGGACCTTGGTAAACAGGTAGCTGAGTTTGCCAATAATAAATATCTGTCCAAGACCCCAACAAATGCATAAAGTAATGGACATTTCTTCAGGAGATCACTGCCAATCAAAACTGGGAGCCAGGTGGCTAGGAGTGTAGCTCCATGGTACAGCATGTGCTTAGCATGTAGGTTCAGTTCTCAGCATTAAAGAAATGCTTGCACATGCAGAAAACAAAAGAAAACGTGGGCCAGTTTCAAATGTCTTTAGGCACTGGGTATGTGCCAAAGCCTTGTTGATTGCCCAAAAGTTGTCAGCAAATAAAGAGACAAACATGTTTAAGGACTTGGATTCTACACTCTGAAGGTTGCTGTGTAAGCTTAGAGCTAGAGCCAGCATTTCAGCCCTGAAATCATCCTTGAATGTTACATTAGGCAAGATGTCCATTACTCTTGTAGTGAGCTTCTGAAACCATTTGTACCCCATGGCAGGGATGCTTCCAATTTCCTTCTGCATTTAAGTATTTTTAGTTCTCTATACATAATCAAGAGGGCAGATTGCTAGTCTAGATCCTTAGACTTATTCTCTGGATGATTTGTGACTGGATATCAAGCTTTTAGCTAAATGAAGAGAGGCATAGTGGCACATGCCTATAACCTCGGTGCCTCGGGAGGCTGAGGCAGGAAGATCACAAATTCAAAGTCAGCTTCAGCAATTGAGTGAGGCCCTGAGCAACTGAGCAAGACCTGTCTCAAAATAAAAAGGGCTGGGGAGGTGGCTCAGTCATAAAGCACACCTGGGTTCAATCCCCAGTACCAAAAAATAAAACTTAAAAATAAATAGAGGCAGAAAAGATAGTTCCTTAACCAGTCCTAGGATCAATCTCTTCATTGTTAAATGGCATCTACTGGAGAATCTATTTGTTAGGAATAAATGAAATGATCCATGTAGAAGGTTAGGCAGCACTAAGGGAATTCGTTATCATGACTGTTATTATTCCTACAGTCTCTTTTCTGTATGACATCAAACCATATGTACTTGTTGGCTAAATCAACAAACGAATGAATGATTATGAAAATGAAAATCCAAATTTCTAAATCAGCGTACAGCTATTTAAAGGAGAATTAGGCAGCATCCCACAAAATAAAAAGTATAGAGGTATATGGTTGTTGCTTAAGATTATCTGTCTTCATTTTATAGATGAGCAAAAATTAAATTCAAATACACCATGCAGCTCAATTTACAATAGCTAAACTATGGAACTAACCCAGATGCCCCTCGCTGGATGAGTGGACTCAAAAACTGGGAGATATATATATATATGAGTTCTGCTCTGCTATTAGAGAGAACTATATCATGGCATTTGCTGCTAAATGGATGGAAATGGAAAAACATCATGCTGAGGGAAATATCCCAAAAATAGAGCCTTAGAGCTGAATGTTTTCTCTCATATGTGGAAGCTAGAGTAAAACTTACGATAGGATGAAAGTTAGTAAGTTTAATTAATAAATCTACCAAAGTTGAAATTTCACATAAGCTGGGGGAACCATAGCTGTGAAGGTGGGGGGAGAAGGGAGAGAGGCAGGGAGGGGAGCGAGGGAAAAGGGGGGTTATCAATAGAGCTGGGACCTCTGGACTCCCACGAGAAGCCTAACTGTACACAGGCAGGCAGAGAAATCCATAAATTTCAAAAATTAATACACATGTATTGTTCACTTCTATCTATAGCATGGGGGTAACACACAGGGGACATGAGATCCAGGAGTGGGAGAGATCCTGGGCTAGGGTAGGCCTTAACTTACTTGGTCAATTTCTATGAATATGTAACAAAAATTCCCTCCAATATGTAAGACTATGTCAATAAACTTAAAAAAACATATAAACACACTCAATACAAAATTTAAAAAATAAATTCCAATACACCAAATGACATGCTGAGTCAAAATGGTACTCTTCCTCTATGTTTGCTTACAGTAAGATTTGTTCTCACCTCCTTCCCCCAATCAAAAAAAAAAAAAAGTCCTGGGCTGTACCCATTCCTGAGGATTACTGAATCAATAGATTTTTATTATGTGACTTACAAAAGCTTTAGGCTTTGAAATAAGGGAGCTTCTGTCCCATTACCTCTTAGCTGGCAGTACCTGTGTTTCACTTCTCATTTCACAAATGTCACTCATTCGATGGTGACTGGAAGCACATCCATCCACTTATCACAATTTATTTTCCTATTTGGGAAAACAGCAAAAGTATATTCTGTTTCTAGGTGATAAACTACTTACGACAGAGACTTCTCTTTATAACAACCTGAGGTATTTTCCTTCCACGGTTGAATAAAAGGGAAGAAATCTGTTATAAATAGTCTTTTTATAGCAGAAATGTTAGCGTGGGTTTGGAGAAGTAGGGCTCACCAATAAATGTTTGAAGGGAAAGATATAAGGGAATGGATTAGATTACAGAATACAGACATGTATCAAGACCTCACATCGCTGCCTTTAAATATGCCCAGACATTCCTTGTCGATTATAAGAAAACACAAAACCAAACTAAAGTCTCTTATGAAATATCATTTCAAAATTCCCAGCTGAGACTTTAATCTAAAGACATTCACTTAATAAATATGTATGTACTCCCCGCCTGAAACACAGTTCTGTGAACAGAGAATTAATCAATGTTCTGTTCTTGTTTGGTTTCGTTTTGATTTGTCTTGTTTGCAATTGTTCATTTCATTTTTGGTTTGGTACAGAGAAATTTCTGAAATATGTCTGAATTCAGAATGTCAAGTCTATAGGCATTGACATGGCCTTTATACTAGATTCAAACTGTTAGCCACCCCCTTGTCCTCTCTGACTCCATTTATGAAATCATGTTGCATTGAAGGTACGGAACTTGGTGTTTATCAATGAAGCTTGGGAATTTATAAACCGTCTCAGAGAAGCAAGCCTGCTTCATCTGCAGCAAAGCTCAAAGTTGTTAGTCTTTATTTTAAAGAAGTAATAGCCATATACCGTTTTGTCAGTGATATTCATTACAGCATTGTTTGTGATTATATTTGTCATGAAAATGGCTAAGATGTCTCCTAGTTTCAAAATGGGTAAAAGTGTTATCAATATCACGTTATATAGGTATTATAGAAATATTTTGACAAAAATATAAGCATAACCTATGTTATGTAGGGGAAATGCAGTATAATGTGTACCATGTATTATGATGTAAAACAAAATAAATGAAAATCTATTAATGTTTGCTTGTTTAAAAAAAAAAAACAGGGAAGCTGGGCAGAGTGGCGCATGCCTATAATCCCAGCGACTCCAGGGTCTGAGGCAGGAAGATTGCAAGTTCAGAGCCAGCCTCAGCAACTTAGCAAGGCCCGAAGCAACTTACTGAGATCCTCTCTCAAAATAAAAAGTACAAATGGGCTGATGGTGTGGTTTAGTGGTTAAGCCCTCCTGGGTTCAATCCCTGGTACCAAAAAAAAAAAAAAGTAGCCAGGCATGGTGGTGCACGCCTGTAATCCCAGCAAGTAGGGAGGCTGAGACAGGAGGATCACAAGTTCAAAGCCAGCCTCAGCAACTTAGTGAAGGCCTAAGCAACTTAGCGAGACCCTGTCTCTAAACATAAAATAAGAAGGGCTGGGGATGAGGATGGGACTCAGTGTTTAAGCACCCATGGGTTCAACTGGTACCCCAAAAAAAGAAAGATTTCAATGGAGGGAAACTATGCCAAAATGGAAATAGAGTTTTGATCTGGGCAAGCTTTTGGTTTTGGTTTTGATTTGGGGGGGGCGGGTGGTCCATTTGAATTCTGCTGAATTTTCTAAATTCCCTATGCTAAAACACTTGTTATTTTTATAACCATAAAACAATAACAATAAAATTGCCCACGAAACTTCAAATCAACCAGGAATTTCCTGTTGCTATAAGCTATACTATAGCTCTCCAGTGAAACTGGAAAGACAGGAGGGCTGTTTGTAAAAGGCCGGTTGAGAACAGGCTGCCTTCCATGAGCATCTTTACAGACACAACCACCATGCTTCCCGGCTGAGACTGTCACTCGGGGAGGGGTCACATAATGAACAGTTTCATCTTTTTGTATTAAAAATGACCTCCTGGGGGCTGGAGCAGTGGCTTGGTGGTTGTGGTGCTTGCCTGGCATGTGCAAGGACACTGGGTTTGAACCCAGCACCACGTACACAGCAAAGTGTTGGAGTATCGAAAGCCACATGGAAAAATAAGTAAAAGTGATTCTCTCTTTCTCTCTCTTAAAAAAAAAAAAAAACAGAAAAAAAAACTCCTAGCCTGAATCTGGGCTTCTCAGGTGGCTGAGGTTTGTTGATCACAGCCTGAGCATAAACAAAACCAAGGGACTCCCGTCCTGCTCTCGATTCCACGCTGGTTCTTCACTCAAGCTCAGGGCTTTGCTGTTCCTGACCTCTGTCTCCATTTAACTTCCAGATCCAACAAGGGTGATGGTACCTCCATCCAGCATGGATGTTACGGTTGGAGAAAGCATTGTCCTACCATGCCAGGTAACCCACGATCACTCCCTGGACATCGTGTTCACCTGGTCATTTAACGGACACCTGATAGACTTTGACAGAGATGGCGACCACTTTGAGAGAGTCGGAGGGGTAAGTATCAATATCATCCTGTCCGGTACATGACTGAACCTTTTGAACCTGGCTCCAACCAACCTGTTGAGATACCTGAAAGGGGATGTAAAGCTAGTGTGATGATTTTGCTGAAGAACCTCATTACATAAAAGTCCTGTTTAATTCCTGTCTCCTTTTTCGTGATAAATGAGACACCACTTATAGAGTCACCCTGTATGACAAGGCTGCTCCCAAATCTGCTCAGCAGTCCTAAAGATTTTTCCTGTGCATGAAAGAGGAAACTGAGGCTATAAGAGTCATGTGACGTGCATTTCTACCCAGCTTCTAGACTGCAGCACTCAGCTTTGAAACTTCAAAGCCCCAAGCTCTGTGCCCTATACCATACACCATATCATAGACCTGATTAAGAGCTGAACAATAGTTACCTTATATGGCTTTAGGCAGTAATTGTCCTCCCTTAGTCTCTTGTAGAAAACTCCTTTTAAATTTAGTATTTGTTTTCTTGATTCCAAAAGTACTGAGACTATTTATTCTTTCCAGGTAATTTGAATGCAAGTGCCTGAATTTTGAAATGCTTCACTTTGCATAATGCATATTATCCTTGAATATATACAACAAGGAAGGGTTTAATATAGAAACAACATTTTGAGTTTAACAAAATCGCTCTTGAACGGAACACTGTGGTGCTTGCCTGTAATCCCTGCAACTCACGAGGTTAAGGCAGGAGGACTGAAAATTCAAGGCCAGACTCAGCAATTTAAGGAGTCTCAAAAATAAAAAGGGCTATGGATGTAACTCAGTGGTAAAGCGCTCCGAGTTTCAATCCCCAGTACCAAACAAACAAAGCATTCTCAAAAAAAAAAAAAAAATTCTTCCCTAACCCAGCCCTACATTCCTACTGATAATAAAGATTCATCTAGCTGGCATCCTTTTGATAACACCTAACCAAAAGACAGCAGAATATAAAAATGGAGAAATGGAACTATGATTTGGAAAGCCCACTCCACCCTCCACACTGCCCTCAGAATCTGAGTTGCCTGTCTCATCTTACCTGCCTTAGGTTGAGGATACATGGCCTAAAGTTCACCATGCATGGTCCAGCGGGACACATTTTATACCCAGCTATTGTGCTAGGTCTATCTTGACCTGCAGGCCGACTTTCTCAAATGTGTTTGAGTTACAGAATTTTTTTTAATTGGATGGCTTTTTTCCACTTCTTCCCAGGCTGGTATCCAAGTGGCACCAGCTTTGATGAAGAGGAGAGAAGTTGATTCATTACATCAGTGGGATTCTCTCCTGAACCCTGGTAGAGAAAGGCTGGCTTACATTGCCAGGATGAGCCATTCTGCACCCCTTTCATGTGGGTCAGCTGAATAACTAGCTAGCTGACAGATCATGAGGGCATTGAGCATATTAAATACCTTGAGGTCTAAAAACAAGTGCAGATCCTGTGCCTACCTTAAAAGAAGAACTGGATAAACTTTAACGCTTCAGTTTCCTGGAGGAAGGATAATATCGGTTGTGATAACAGGTAGTGCAAGTCAAGAAAATTCTTCATCTATTAAGCAGAATAGTTGTTTTCACATTAAAACCAATTTCTTGGGCAAAGGAGATAGTTAAAAAAGAAAAAAGTTACTTCCCAATCAGAATAGAGTCCTGACCATCAAACTTGATGATGTCTGGTAATCGCACACACATGGCCTTTTGTAGCACCAGGGCTGATGGCGTCAAGCACGGGTAGCCATCTTTTGTAGGGCGCTTAACTGGACAATGGCTGCTCTCACTTGCTTTTGGGAAATGTCTTTCTCCTCTTTGAAACAAGTGACCAACTATTGCTAAGACGTAAGTACAGAATGAAGGACAACACTCCAGATAGTGGCATCTAAGTGCATTAGCGGACAGGTTCCCTACTGTGTGTCATGTTAGGACTCAGCAACACGAGAGCGGAGCCCCGAGCCATTTTGAAGCCAAGTCCATTTCCGTTCCTGCTTCCTCTAACAGCATGGAACCAACCCACTGAGGTTCTAGAAAAGTTATTATCTCATTGTCCTCTGACGCCTTCGAGTCAGGGACAGAATGGGCTCTGGGAATGGGGAGCTGGAATAAGCCGTTTCTCTTTGGTAAGAGCATAAACATAGCTTTCAGTTAAGAGTTTGGACTGGATACTTGCAAGGGAAAGTCTCCTCTGAGATGCTTAACTCAATCCTAATTTTTTTCCAATTCACTTTCACTTTAAAGATACAAATGCAGTCAAAATTTGAGAATCACTACAGCATGTTCTAAATAACAAAATCAGAAAAGCATGTTGATAGGTTGCTATGCTTTGAAATAGGCTATAGGAAGTCTCTTTGCCATTCCAGTTCCTGGTGCGTTAGATGAATTTTTGAGATAGGATAGGCCTTTCCTTATTGCAATGCGGCTTCCATCATAAAATGAATATGATTCCCACCTTCCCTGTACACACCTTGGGAGGCTGTGTTTTACTTAAACGTCTACTCAAACTCCCAGTGTTACATTTTTCCAGGTGAACTATCTTAGGTAAAGAAAGGAATAATAATACTAATGATAATGGCAATGAAGCTAATTCCTTTTATTTGCCCAATCATTTATCAAGCATCTTCTTATATATTTTTTCTCTCTCACATGTGCAGAATCCCTATGAAATAAGTTAACATTTATTGTTTCATTGTACCAAGCAATTGTTAAGACATGATCAGTAAATAAAGTGGACAAAAATCCTTTGTTATTAATTACAGTCTTTCAGATGAAAAAAAATGTCATAGCTCTTCATGAGTTAGACTTAAAGCCTTTGAAATGATTGTTTCAGAAAGAAAATTGATCATGACCATCAATAATACGAGTTTAAATTTACTCTGCACTTCACAGTCTATAAAAGGATTTTACGTAGCCATTCAATCTGATTTGATTCTCACAACATAGCCCAGTGGGCAAGGCATCCTTCTTTCAAAGGTCAATAAACTCCGGCCCAGACAGATTAAGAGACTTAGAAGAAATCACACAGTGGGGATGAGCCCAAGACAACTAAGTATCAAAACTGCAGCATTCCCTTGACTTACACACTTTGGGCTCTCTTCTAGTCCTTTCTATAGTCATTTGAAGTTCTCTTCCTTTGTCCTGGTAAATATGAAGGTGATGTGTTCTATGAGACAAAGGATGAAAACCAATGGCTAATTGATTACCTGTTAATCTTTCCAGAGGATATGGTACAGCACTATTATTAAGAACAGGAACTGCGACTGACCTTATGGGTTGAAATCTGGCTCTGACTTTCAGTAGCCAAGTGACACTAGGCAAATCACCTCACCTCTTTGTAATAGAGTTTTCTGACTTATGAAAAAAAAATAACAAAAGTACCTCCTCTCAGGATGTATGTGTAGTGAGTTAATAGAACTAAAGTGCTTGAAAGGGACCTGCTATGTGCAAAATACCATTGAGTCTCACCATGGCGGTTGCCGTTTGGAGGAGCAGCGACTTAAGGGTTCATGTCATCTTTCCATTCCAGCATTTAGAATGGGAAAACTTGGGAGGGCCAATGGACATAAATCATCTTGTTATTCTCTGGGTGTTTAGAAAGAGGCAGAGCATCCCTAATCTCTCCCATGATTTGGTCCTACACTTGAGAAGATGTTTACCAAGCTCTTGATTAGCAGGGCTAAGAAACCAAACTCCAGAGTACAAACGAGTTCTTTATCTACACGCCACCTTTATCCCTGAGGAGGGATCTCTCACACCTATTAAAAGCACTGTGCAGTCGAGTGCTGTAGAAATATTTCTGGGGCACAGAGGCATCTATACTGGGGATGTAATTAGTCCTATTCATCTGCTAATCAAACATGCATTTGGCATTTGGAAAACAAATTAGAACCATTCCACACTAGGTGATGGGGGATTTCCTTGGGGAGTCTGGTCTTCGTAATCCTTTAATTCAAACCTGGGAGCAATCAAAATCCTGGCTGTAAGACAAGCTCATGCAGGAAAAAGCAGATGCCTCCAAACATGAGCTTGCTGCTGCTCTCCCACTGGAAAGTTCCAACGTACCGCAGGGCCACGGCAGGTTACAGTCAGGGCATATCTAAGAAACCCACAAGACTAGGTTAAGACCACCTTCTGTAAAGTCAAGTGCTTCTAAGAGGGGTGGCAGACAGCCCCGGAGACCCAGAGAGGCCCGCTACC
>PVKS010049356.1:0-12020 GCA_004027875.1 Aplodontia rufa
TATTCTGTAGGTTGAGTACTCATTAACCTATTGATTGGGCAAAACTATTTGTGAAATATAAATCATGTAACAAATTCATCTGTTAATTTCTCCATTGAGAAGTATCCTGATGTTCTTCATTATCAGCTTTCCTTTGCTTTTCAGCCCTCAAATGTTGGTCATACATTGACTGTGTCAAAATACGAAATTACCAAATAAACCAAATTATATTCTTGCTAGAATTGGTAGTTTTTTTTCATTTTTTTCTAAAATAGTTCAATAATTTTAATTTAATAAACTCCTCATTCTTATCTTCAAATATGTTGCTAATATTGTCATTTCCTAAGAAGGTATTGACTAGGATTGGTTTTGCATTGCTTTGAGTGATGGGTTTGGAATGCTCAAATGTTTGGTACAAGCACTAAATTTGGTCAGACTTTAGATATTTCCACTTGTATAAGAAGGAGTTTCCTATAAAGATATATCTGTTATGGGGGAAATATAGAAGAGAGACTGGTGTGGGTGATGTGGGGGTGATTCTGGTTTAGGATCGGGTGCATATCATATTGTTACTACATTTGCATTTATGATTGTACAACAACACAACTCCTAGATAAAATTTAAAAAGGAGTTTCCTGAATATTCATAGTTTCTGGGTATCAATATTAACCAAAATATAAAGAGAATCGAATAGCCATACTCATTCAATAAATGTGATGTTCATCTGTAAGGACAGAATGTTTCAGAAATTTGAAAAGTGGAAGAACAAAATTTAGATTTAGATGACTAGGTCTGTGCATAAAAGATATTAAAAGAGAAGAGTAACACGACGGCATAAATTTTCAGAAAAATAGCCCCTACAAGCTTTATGGATTCGCAATATGAGACTATCACTTTTTATAAAATTTGCCAAGTCCCTGCACTTTAGTTACTATTTTCAACATATTCAAATTATCTCCATTTGTATAAGAAGGGAGTCAACAACCTTAGATGAAAAAAAAAAAAAAGCTTGGCCCAGCAGGTGTGAATATGCACCTGGGTTCTTTGCCAACATATAAACTAAGTCTAATTGAAAAACATCAAAACCTTTGCTATCATAAAAGCAGCTATCCTCATTGTGTCTTGAAATAAAATTGTATAGGCTGTAAGACAATTCTGTCTTACATCCAAGTGTTAGAAAAATACACTATCAAGTAAAAAAATATACGTAAGCAGTATAATACAGTAACAGATGCTGGAGGGTTTGTGGGGAGATAGGAACCCTAGCACACTGTTGGTGGGACTGCAGACTGGTACAGTCACTCTGGAAAGCATTGTGGAAATTCCTCAGAAAATTAGGGATAGATCCATCATTTGACCCAGCTATTCACATTCTACGTATTTTCCCAGAAGAGTTAGAATCAGCACATTACAGTGACACAGCAAAATCAATGTTCATAGCAACTCAGTTTACAATAGCTAAAATATGGAGTCAACCCAGATGCCCTTGACTATCCCAAAGCTGTGGTATATATATATGCAATGGAGTTCTACTCAACTATTAGAAACAATGATATTGTGGCCTTTGAAGGTAAATGGATGACAGTGGAAGAAATCATGCTGAGAGAAGTTAGCCAGAGCCAGAGAATCAAGGGTTGAATGTTTTCACTCATTTAAGGAGGCTAGAAGTAAACCCAGGCTTGGGTGAAAGGTAGTCAAACTCATGTACTGGCCCCACCAAGGACATAGTGACACAAAATCTAGGGGAACCATAGACAAGTAGGGAGGAAGAGGGAAGGAGAGGTATGGTGATGGGAGAGTAAGGAAAGATATGGAGGGATCTAGGGAGATAATCAACAATGTAGCATTTTCTTTACCCTCCTGAGAAATCAAATATTATGTATGCAATCTCTTAATTCTGTAAAATACACAATCCATAATCATATATACATATACATTTATATATAAACATTGACCATTTTTACATGGTCAATTATGTTTGTTAGCACCTTAATATAGAAGAATCAAGAGGCTGGGGAGGCAATGTGGTGCTAACTATGGTTTATAACCAATGCATATCATATTGCTACTTTATATGCATTTATGATTGTGAAACCACTCAACTCTTAATAAAAAGTAGTTTTAAAGAAGAGACACTTAACATGTATGTAGAACAAGTGATGTTCAAATATTTTTCTTAAATCTCATTTATATTCTTCTCTTAAACCTTAAGACATTCTCTGACATTAAAAATGTGATGCAGAGTATTAGATGCTTGGCAAAAAGGCTAATCTTATGAGTACATCACAGACATCTCCTATGCTTTTCTTCCAAAACCAACAAAGCAATAAAATATGACATATGAAAGAAGCTTTGGTTCATTGAATTCAGTGTAATTATTCTACAGAGGTATAAACTGAATTGGAAGAGTAAGATAGAATTTTGAAATGTTATACGGTAACTTACTGTAAGGATATGGATAGAACTACTTTATTATATCAAATTTCAGATGTTTATTTTTGTTTGTAATGGGAATTGAACCCAGGGAGTTGCCTTACCAGTGAGCTATAACTCCAGCCCTTTTTATTTTGAGATGGGTCTCATTAAATTGCTTAGGATCTCACTATATTGCTGAGTCTGGCCTTGAACCCGTGATTCTCCTGCCTCAGCTTCCTGAATTGCTGAGATTACAGCCATAGGCTACTGCGCATGGCTGTTGTATCAAATTTGTTTCATAATTTCCAACCAACTATGACATTCTCTGTCTTCTCTTCCCTCCTTTGTTCTCCCTCTTTTTTTTAGTCTTCTCCATCATGTTTAGAGAAGAGTCATGGTATTTACAGTTAAAGGGTAAAATAATAACAAAATAAAAAGAAATCAGTCAGTGATTCCATCATCAAAATAATTACACAAAGCAGTCAACTCAATTCTTCGCATAATTTCATTTATTTTTAAATTTTTAGTGATCCAAGATATCCCTATGTTAATATTCTGTATCCAAAGATAAACTGTCAAATTTCATATCCCAAAACATAGGCCATAACAGGGTTTTCTTAAGGAATCACTGTAGCTTTTTGGCCAGAATTGGGTCTTCTCTGTTATTGTCACTGTATTTCAGATATAGGAGTGGTTTCCTGGGTTTCAGAAATACAATACAATTGGTCCCCAGTTAATGGTGGTTCATCTTGCAATATTTACACTTCAGAATAGTGCAAAAGTGTTGCATATTTAGTAGAAACCTGATTTCAGATTTTGGATCTTGGTCTTCCCCTACGTGATGCAAAACTTGGGATCTTGGCAGCAAGGAGGGTCCACTACCAACTCTGCAGGATATGATGTTGCTAAAACATAATATTTGGTATGTTAGCTGTATTTACTGCATTTTTGACCTACAATATTTCCAATCTGCAATTAGTTTGCAGAGTTGTAACCCTGTCCTAAGTCAGGGAGCCTCTGCACTCTCTTAGTTCATTGTTACTGCCATAACAAACGAATCCCAACTAATTGGCCTAAGCATTGCAAATTTATCATCTTAAAATTCCATTTATGTAAGTTCTGGCAACACTGAACTTCCTAGCATGCGAATTTTATTCTCTTTCTATTCTAACATTTAAATATAATTCAGTAAATAGCAGTCTTCCAGTTTTCATCACGTTAATCCCACTCTCCACAATTAACAGGGGACAGCACACACTGATTTCGTGGTTTAGTTGTTTCTCTTCCAGCTTCCCCTTGGTGCATACTTTGACAAATGCATACAGCATGGATTTTTAAAACCAGAGGTTTATATTCCAAGCATCTGCTGCCCACACAACTATAATTCCAAAAGCCGCTGATCATCTGTCTCCTGGCTGGTTTGCAGTTCAGGTTTCCAAGAATTTATGTAACCCGTTTCCCAGGAAACTCTCTCCAGAATCATTTGTAGGCATTTAGTTTGACTGTTTCTACGTATTGATGGTTATTTCATTACTGTGTACAGAGAGCAGCTTTAACCTACCCAAATCCTAGTCCAAGATTCTTGTTGTTGTTGCTACTGCTCGACATGCTTCAGAACACACTGTCAAACACGTGGTTAGCACACACTGAGCCTCCCTCATCTGAAAATCCAAAATCTGAAACACTTTAGAATTTGAAACTTTTCAAGTGCCAAAATGACACTGCAAGTGGAAAATTCCATGCCTGAACTCCTGTAATGAGTCACAGTCAAAACAGGTGTACTAAAATTTTTGTAGAAAATTACCTTCGGGCTATGTGGGTAAGGTGTATATGAAACCAATGAGTTTTGTGCTAAGACTTGGGTCCTGTCCCCAAGGTAATATCATGCATAAGCAGATGTTCCAAAATCTGAAAAGATCTAAAATCTGAAATAATTTAGGGTAAGGAATGTTTAACCCATACAGTTATTATTTGGGGAAAAAAAACAGTCATTAATCTTTACTATGAACCAGAATCTGTACTATGATAAACATTGTTGAATATACTTCAAAAAATAAGTTCACACTTGTTCTCACTCTATAATAAAAAATACTATTAAGAAAATGCATAGTAAATATCCTAATAAGGCTAGGACTCTAATACCAAAGCACATATCAAATAAATAATTATAGTAATGATGAGCTGTGGAAAAGAAGTTCCTAATAACTTGCATCAAAGGAATCTCATTTAGTCTTAGTAGTCAGGAAAAGTTTCCCATAGAAATAACATTTCAAATAGGTGTAAAGAAAAGGTAGGAGGTAGGTAGTTGGGGCCAGGAGAGGCCCTTTTAGGACCAAAATCTTTAGATGTGCATTATAAAATTGAAAGCCATTTTGACTAGCCATTGAGAGAAAAGGAAAAAAATTACTTGAAATTAGTTCACAAAGGCATTTTGAAGCCATTCTTTGTAAGACTTTAGAGGTCTAAGTCTTGAGCACAGACTTTCTCCTAAGAGCAATAAGAAGTATTAAATGGATTTAGGCAGAGATATGAGATATGCTGATTTGTTACTTTTCTAAATAATTTTAATTCAATTCTATTTATGGATAATGAAATGGACAAATTTTAAAGAATAAGGTGTGATTTTTGACAAATATACACACTGTTGTAACAGCTATTTGATCACGATACAGAACATTTCCCCATCTTGGACCATCCCTTTATGATCCTTTTAATCAATCTCCACCTCTTAGAGGCACCAACTGCAAGAACTTTTATCACTGTGGATTAATCTGTTTCTTCTGGAAGTTCATAAAAATGAAATCATACAGTATTTCTTAACTACCCAGCTTTTTCACTCAACATAATGTTTCTGGAATTTTTCATGTTGTTACTTATGTTTTTATTGCTGCCCCTGTTCCT
Source organism: Aplodontia rufa (assembly GCA_004027875.1). Lineage (NCBI taxonomy): Eukaryota > Metazoa > Chordata > Mammalia > Rodentia > Aplodontiidae > Aplodontia > Aplodontia rufa. Next base: position 5,296 of record PVKS010049356.1, read on the forward strand.
ATTTGTTAACATATTATAATATGTTTATTATTTTACATATTGATGAACATGAAACTTTCTGCAGATTTTAAAACTGTTCAATAATGCCACAATCAATATTGATTATTTCAGTCTTTTTGTGGGCATATGTTTGTCTATTTGTTTTGTTTTTGTTTTGTAGAAAAACCTAATAGTGGAATTTCTGAGTGACATAGTGAAGGTATGCTTAACTTTACTGGAAATTCCTGTTTTATCAGTTTACTCTCCACCATCAGTGCCCTTGAGTTTTAGGAATTCTACATGATCAAGAACATTGTATATTCCATTATTTGTTCAACTGTGTGTTAGATTCCGGGTGGCATCTCATTGTGATTTTAAGTTCTATGTACTTAATAGACAGTGATTTTAGCACTGTTCCTTGTGGCTATTGACCATTCCCATGTTGCCTTTTATTCAGCGTATGTACATATTTCTAACATAATTTAAATGGATTGGAGTCACTTTATTGATATAAAAGTTGGAATTCTTTACATACTTGGGAAAAAAACCATCATCAACTTGTGCAATTTGCTGATAAGTGGTAAGTTCATAAAAAACAGGAACCACCTTTTTAAGAATTGTTTAAATGTTGTCATTATAGGATAACATATGAATGAATATATTCTCCTGGAAAATATACCAAAATATTTGTTCATTGTGCATTCCCTAGGAATAGTGCTAGAAAAGTATGACTTTGAGAACTGACTGGCACTGATAAGATGCTTGACAATGTGATACTGAGGCATGACTAATATAAAATATGGGAATTAAATTTGGGGGGAACAAAGCTGTTATTTGTAATCACTAATGTGACAAGAATACATAAAAAGAAGCTGGTGAAATCAATTGCAGAGAAATGACTCATGATGAGCTTCCTGGGAAGCTGAATGTATGAATCCCTCAAGGGATTGCATACTGCAATGTTGGCTAGGAGCAAGATGACTGGCAAATCGGAGAAATAAAGTTGCCAAGACACTAGGAGCTTGAGTCCTCAACCCTTGCACTCAATAGTAGCAGAGTGAGTCAGCTTAACAGAGTAGAGGAAAGGTGGAAGGACAATGCCAGAAGTCTGGTAGGGAACAGGACTGCCTTTGCAGAAAATTAAGAGATACAGAATCATGATGGTCACCTTGCAAGAACATAGGGCAACCATGGTGAATTCAGACATTTGCTGAAGACGTGGGCATTGGGCAAGCTGTTTTCAGAGCAACCTCTGCATAGAATTGCAGTAGTTTCTTGAGATAATCATGATTAAATTTTGGTACTTCAATGTTTACATCCTGAAATGTGATTTTATTGTATTTAGCTTCAGTACTGTTGTAATAGTACACATTTATTGCCTTCAACGTTGCAATTACTAAGTGTGTGTGAGGACTTCATTATATTACTGTGTAATTATTATTGATTCTATCCCTCATTAGTTTTAAAAAGGAAACATACTTTTCTAAGTAGAGTATTTACAAGGGCCAGAGAACCACTTTCACATCTAAAATATGCAGATAATTTTAATCACCAGTGATGACTTCAGCTTAGCTAAAAAAAGCGTTCCTGAACATTAATGCTATTTTTGCCTATATTGTGAATCTTTAAGATGACTGTGACCCATGGATGGGGATTTTGTGTGTGGGGATAATATTGATTGTAACAATTTTTAAAATCAAGGAATTTATATATGACATAAAATTATTTCACAAGGGAGCACCTGATATTGTCATTTCCATTTCTGTCAGGGAAATGTGAATAGAATTTTCTACAGTTTTATCAATACTTCAGTATTTATTCCATAGTAAAAATTTAGGAACAATTATTTCTTCCATCTGGTGATGACATGGAGATGAGGCACAGGAGTGAACGAGGGCAAGAAGATGTCACCAGGCAACACTGAAACAATATTAAAATGGACCTTAGGAAGCAGGAGCTCTAGCCTGAGTTTCCTGCACACCCATACCCAACACTTCCAGGTATCCAGACCCATGTTTATATGGAAAGTTTATCTCGATGGCCTATACTGCCACGGACATCTGAGTTATATCACACTCAGGAAAAAATTGGGATCTTCCCATTTCTTAAATGAAATAGCACTTTCATCAAGTCTGTAATTCTCTTTGAGTCTCTATTTTCTCAGATATAAAAGGACCTTAGAATAAATGAGTGAATTCCTTACAGGTCTGCTCAAGGATGTAAAATAACCCACAGAAAATTTCTTTAAAATTTGCTTGGTTCTACACAAAGATATCACTCTGTTTTTAAATTTGTCTGTTTATAACAAGCCAAATTTTTCTTGTAACTAGTGATTTCCTGGAATACTACTTCTGTAAAAGCTTAGCAAGGAACCATAGAGGTAAAAATTAAAGGGGATCATGCTTTTGCTGAGATATAAAGACATATTGGCTGGTGTGGGATTTTCGGCTACAGAGTTGAGTCTCGGGAGAGTACCAACAGAGACCCAGGCACATTTAGTACCTAGACCCTTCCCAGATGGACTCAGTGATGATCACTTTACCTACTTTTAGAGAAGTGAGTAAGCCCAGAAGTCAGTGCATAGCATACAAGAATTTAAATACCTTTGGAACTAAACACAGGGACCTGAAATGTAGTGACTACAACCTCACAGGCACTCTTACCTAAATTGTACAAGGTTCTTTTCTTTTTTATAATAAGGTTCAATTTATTTTTTCCTTTTTCTCCTTGAAGTAAAACTATATTATTTATTTGAGTTCTTTCTTCTGAAGTTTTTTTTTTTTAGCATAGTCTTACATATTGGAAGGAATCGTTGTTACATATTCATGCATATATGGATACTGACAAAGTAAGTTAAGGCCAATCCTACTCCAGGGTCTCCACCTTTCACCACTCCCTGCTCCCATGTCTCCCCTTCTTTACCCACATGTTATAGATAAGCCTATACATGTGTATTAATGTTTGAATTTTGTGATCCTTTTTGCCCTCCTATGTGTAGTTGGGCTTCTCATGGGAGTTGAGGGTTCCAGCTGCATTGTTCTTAATCTGGACCACATCATAGACACCTGAATTGCTACCCTGCTTTATACATCCCTGGTGCTAGCTTCTTAAATAATTTTTGCTTGTCAGCAGTGACACATGGTCAATTGTTTATTAAAAGAATTAAGTGCTCTGCACCTGAGATTTTTTTTTTTTTTTTTTTTTTTTGTGGAGAGAACTCAATGTTCAAACTTGAACTATCAGGAAATTACCACTACAAAATGGTTGAAACTGAAATTATTGCTTAAAATCCACTATGCAAAGCCCACTTACAGAGATTTAGATACTTTTGGAACTAAACAGAGGGACCTGAAATGCAGTGACTACAACTTCACAGGCACTCTTACCTAAATTGTACAGGTTCCTTTTTTATGATAAGTTTCAATTTTTTCCGATAAGGTTCAATTTTGATCTTTATTTAATTGCCACAACCATACAACAAGTAAAATTGGAAAGTAAATAAGAGTAAACCACCACATTATTTTGGGTTTTGTGAGTTTATTACATTTAAATAATGTTAATTTTATTTTGGAGAGGAAAATTATCGTAATGAATAAAAATTTAATGACAAAATAATTTCTAGGAAAGTATCCACTATTAAAACCATGTAAAGAAGAGTGAATATGGTTATTTTTGTTTTGGATATGTATATACATACATATATATCACAAATTCAAGAGTCTATCACAAATTCCAGCATCAGACTTTAAACTGGAGCCCTTGGTCGGTTCACTACTAGAGATGTATATTTTTTAAAAAACTATAAATCAGAATATATAGGAGAGAAATTAATTGTGGCAAATTTTTAACTTAAAATTTATATGATTACAAATTAATTAACATCATTTATAATGATTCAAATATCACAGAAAAAATTCACCAAAGAAATTAGAAAATGTTTTTAAATGCAAGATGGTAATGCAATGTTGTAAAATTAGAAATATGGCTCGTCAGAAGAAAAAATGAATTTTATTGAGAATAGAAGAAGATTTGAAATGAAATATTTAGTACCCTTTGTAAGATAGTTAGGAAAAAAATAACAACTTTAACAAAAAGAAATTTTAGAAATTACAAAGATGGAAATTATGAAGAGAAGAACAGAAATCAATGAATTAGTAATCAAACATAAAATGGAAAATCTATAATGCTAAAATATAAATGTTAGAAAGACCAACAATTTCAATTTTGAAAGAAACATTATGTAAGAAAATGAGTAAGCCAATAGCTGCACAAATTTTACATATTTTGAAAAATTATTGTTATGGTTTAGATAGGAGGTAGCCCCAAACGCTCATGTGTAAGATAATGCAAGAAAGTTTAGAGGTGAAGAGACTGGGCTATAAGGACCTTGACCTAATCAGTGCATTGATCCGCTGATATTAATGAGGAGGCAGGTCACTGGGTGCATACCTTGGGGATTTATATTGTGTCCCTGGAAAGAGTGGACTCCCAATCTCTCTCTCTCTCTCTCTCTCTCTCTCTCTTTGCTTTCTGGTGCCACATTCTGAGCTCCTTTCCTCCACCATGATTTTCTGCCATGATGTTTTATCTCACCTTGTGCCCAGAGCAATGAAGTCAATGGTCAATGGAGTGAGACCTTTAAAACTGCATACCCCAAATGAACTTTTCCTTCTCTAATTTTTTTTTCATTTTAAGCTAGAATCACAATACTACAGAGACACAGCTACATCAATGTTTATAGCAGCTCAATTTACAATGGCTAAACTATGGAACCAACCCAGATGCCCCTCATTGGATTAATGGATTAAAAAATTGTGGTATATATGTACAATGGAGTTCTACTCCACTATTAGAGAGAACAATATCATGCTTTTTGCATCAAAATGGATGAAAATGGAAACAAATATGCTGAGTGAAATATCCCACACTCAGAGACTTAAGGGCCAAATGTTTTATATCATATGTGGAAACTAGTGTAAAACCTAATACAAGATGATAGTCAGATGAGTTTAAGTAGTAAACTCACATAGTTGAAAATTAACATAAGCTGGGGGAACCATACCTATGAAGGTGGGGGGAGAAGGGAAGGAGGTAGGGAGGGGAGGGAAGGATAAGAGGGGTCATTAACACAACAGAGAATACTCAACTCCCAGTAGAAGCCTAGCTATACACAGGCAGGCAGAGAAACTCAGAAATGCCAACAATTATTCTACATGTATATGTTCATTTCAAACTATAATACAGTGGGATTACAGAGGAGACATGAGTTGGGGGAATGGATGAAGAAGGGTAGATCCTGGAATAGGATCAGCCTTAACTTACTATCTCACTATGTCAATATCCATTTGTGCATGAATATGTAGCAATTTCCTCCAATATGTAAGACTATGCTGAATTAATAAAAAATAAATAAAATTTTCAAAATGTTCTTTTTAGGTTTTTTGTTGACATTGTCAAAAAAGATGACGGAAATAATAGTTTTTACTGCTGCATTACAAAGCAGAAGTAATTTTTAATTTATTTCTTTGGACAAATAAGGTGTTTTAACTTTATTTCTTTTATTTTTAAAAGCACTTCTTCAAAATGGTTTTCGTACCAAAACTTAAAGTAATAAATTATGACCAGAACTCTTCAGACACAAGTGGAAAGTTAATGAATTTGTTTTAGAGTATAGAAAACTACTTCATGTTCTTTCTACCAACCAAGAGTCACTGATTAATTTTCTTACTCTTTATTCTTATTTCTGATTCTGCACTTGTATATTCATGCATCATTCAAGATGGGGAATACGTTCTAGGAAATATGTAATTAGGTGATTTTATTGTCAAACAATTTAAGTGTATTTACACAAAGTAGGACTGTCATGGCATCACTAGGTGATGATATCTTATATGAGCATTGTAGAATATGTGATTTTTTGTTGACCAAAAATATCATTATGCATTTAGTGAGGCTCTCAGCAACTGAGACCCTGTCTCAAAACTAAAAGAATAAAAAGGGCTGGTGATGTGGCTCAGTGGCCAGGTGCCTCTGGGTTCAATCCCTAGTACTAAAATCTACAAAAGAAAAACAGAAAAAAAAACAAAGAAAAGAAAAGAAGGGAATAAGAAAAAAGAAAAAAATAAAATCATTATACAGCACAAGGATGTATTGCGATATACATGATATGAGGTATCTATTTAACAAGATTTCAAATGAATTCATGTGGTCAATCCTGCACATTGTAGGTCTCCAGAAGTATTGTTGTTTAAACAACAAGTAAACAAATTACTTGTCCACAATGTACAATTGCACAACTTCAAAACACATATACTTTTCATTCTGGAAATTTCATATTGCAATATTTCTTTTTTCATATTTGCATCCCCATATATGAATCCAATTATTTTCTAATCTGAGAGGAGTCATTCATCAATTATAAAACCTACTTTTGCAAGTCCAACCTCTTTTAAAAATTGCTCATGGACTTATTACTGAACCATCTGGAACAAATTATATATTAAAAATGACCCTGCTATTCCACTCCTGGGTATCTTTCCAGGGGACTTAGAATCAGCACATTACAGTGACACAGCAATATCGATGTTCGTAGAAGCACAATTTACTATTGCTAGGCTATGGAAACAACCCCGGTGTCCCTCACTGGAAGAATGGATCCAAAAACTGTGGTGCATTTATACCATGGAATATTACACAGCAATTAGAAACAATGATATTGCAGCCTTCGAGGGTAAATGGATGGTTAT
>PVKS010049357.1:0-12017 GCA_004027875.1 Aplodontia rufa
TGCCCAGTTAATGTGAAATGGACATCTACAAGAAATAATTCAAACAGTGAGTAGGGGACATATTTATACAAAAAACTCCCCGAAGTTCAAATTTGACTTGTGATTCCAATTTGAGTCTAGCAGCCCTAGCTTGGAGTTAAGGGAAGGGTTTGAATGCTGCTTCTGTCACCTACAGCTAATGACCCTGAGCAAAATTCTCAGCCCTCTGTGCTTCAGGGTCTTTTGTCTGTGCAGTGGGGAAACTGACATCACCCCTTCATGGGCTGACTGAGACACTTAGGTGAGATAAGTGGCTCCTCGTGCCCAGCATTTGGCAGGTGGTAAGGTGTCATGGGATGCAGCTCTGGTGACAGCTACAGCTCTTACTCCTGCTATTAGGTGGACTTCTCTTCCAGAGCCCTTTCTGAAGTTGCTCCTTTTTGCAGTAACGTGCCAGCCCACAGATGTGCCAAATCATGGGTGTTTGTTTGGTTTCTTTTCTGAGTACCTTCCTCAGCACAGGAGTCCACAAGGGTCCTCAAATCTAGGTCAGACACCAATATGCTCAGACACGGGGCAGTGAGGTGGTCCCCTGAGTAGCAGCAAGGAGCAGCAGCCTGTCTGTCACAGAGCCATGTCTCTTGAGCTGCTTCGTGAGTGTGCGAGGTGGAGGGTGCTCGGGAAAGCAGAGGAAGACAGTCGGCCATGAAATGCAATTTGACTTGGATTTTGGCTGAGACACCATTAAAGAGAGCACTCTGATGAAACTAATTTCCTTGAAACTCTTCTGGACGGTTTCAGGAAGTGAAGTGTGCTATGACAGACTCGGCTGCTTCAGTAATGAGTCCCCATGGGGAGGAATCCTGGAAAGACCCCTGAAATTACTGCCCTGGAGTCCAACAGATGTCAACACCCGCTTCCTCCTGTACACTAATGAGAACCCTAACAACTATCAGGTAGGAGCCCTCACGCTGTCAGCACTTAGTGCAAACTGCTTTGTGTAATTAGTATGCTACATGTCCCAGTGCAGTTTGTATCTTTATAGATTTCTGGAGTCACGAGTTTAAGCATTATTTCATATACTTTGTTTATAAAAAGTCAAGTAACTTCATATTAATAATTAATTTGTCTTACCTCCACAGTATCATTTAAGTATATAAATCCAGGGAAATACACATATGCAATACATTTATAAAACATAAAATACCCCACATTACACACACTCACACACACATCGATGGTCCCCACCTAGGATGGCTCGTCTTAATAATTTTTTGATCTTACCATGATGGAAAAGCAATATGCATTCAGTAGAAACTGTTCTTTGAATTTTGAATCTTGATCTTTTCCAGGCTAATGATATGCTAACCAATACTCTGCCTAGGTAGCAGCTGCAAACCTAGACTCCAAGTTAGATCACAAGTGTACACACGTTCTCTATGGTGGCTGCTGCTAATTTCTGATATTTGGCAGCTTAGGTGTTTTCAAAGCATTATCAACTTACAATATTTTCAACTGATGATAGGTAGTGACACATAATCCAAACATAAGGTCATCTATACATAAATGTATTTCACAATGGTAGATGAATGGATAGATTACAGGTACGTAAATCCATACACAAGATTTCCATTGTGTGGAAACAAGATCTTAATGACAAATGCTATAGCAGACATATTAGCCCAAGTTCAACAACTGCAAAAAATACCTGGAAGGTAGCAACTTGGGGAGGATTGCAAATACTGTGTCTGTCACGGGATAATCTATACCTATAGAATCCCAAATCCCAGTAGTCTTCCCTTACCTGTCAACTCCCTCCACGTGTGAATGTTTCTGGAGGATGCTAGAAGAAGCTTGACCTGAAACACTTCTCTTCTCCAAACAGCTAATCACTGCAGATGAAACAACCATCAAAAACTCCAACTTCAAAACAAATAGAAAAACCCGCTTCATCATTCATGGATTCATAGACAAGGGAGAGGAAAACTGGCTGTCTGACATGTGCAGGGTGAGACCTGGTAAACTCTTAAGGAAGCTTGGGAACAAATAAGGCAGTGGCCCAACCACAAAGGACAAATGCTAGTTCCCACTGCTTTGGAAGACCCTGTGACCCCTGCTGAGCCTGGAGTTCCCAGAGGTGCTCCAGGAAGAGGTGGTGGGTGGAGGGATCTGGGAAAGTCAGGGCAGTGAGGAGGGTGAGCATTCAGTGGCTCCAGGCAGTGGCTACTTAGTAACTACTTTAGGGGTGCTTCAAAATTTTAGCAACAGGGGTTGAAGCAGTGGCTAAATGGTTAGAGCACTTGGCTGCCATGTGCGAGGACCCAGGTTTGAACCCTAGCGCCACATACACAACTAAGTGTTGGAAAAACTAAAACCAGAAGAAAAACTAAATAAAATGGATTCTCTCTTTCTTTCTCTCACTCTCTCTCTTTAAACACACACACACAACTTTAGCAACAGAGCTGCCAAACAGATGCATCCCAGCTATGTGTTTATTAGCTTTTATTCTTCGTATGAAGAGCTGAGAAAATCTCATTTTCCAAACTAACTCTTGCTTCCATTTTCACTGATTGCTCTCGTCTCCTCTGGTAGCAGAGTCTAGGAAAACCCTGGTGGTTTTCACTTCCAACTTCTGTTGTTTTAGCAGAAGTGATCCTGTTTTGTTTAATTTGCGTTTGGCTTTGTTCCCAGTGATGAAGATTAAATCAGAAGGTTGAAGACTCAGGTTCCAGTTCTGACTGTGTCTTTATTTAACCATGTCATTTGCAAAGTTGAACTCTAAGTCTAGCATGTTACATCCAAGAGGGACCTATGCACAATTTTTGACTAGAAGTAGTCAAACTGGATTCATTTTGTCTTAGGAAAATCATTTACTTTTAGGTAAGGCAATTTTTCCTCTGTAAGAGGAAAGAGTTAAGGATGATTTCTAAGATTCCATCATTTTCTCAAATTTCTTTTGGGAACAGGTGGGAATATGAATGGGCACACACACAAATACTTTCTACCAAAACTACCCTTCATGAAACCGTAATTGTGCCCCATCACTTTCCAGTAGATACCTGGCAGACTATGCTTCTAGGTGAAGTAACTTCGGTGATGTATAATAAGACATGGTCGTCCACAACTTTGACTGATCTTTGCATCATGGAAAATCCTCCTCATCTACCTTCAATATATTTCTGTATTTAAGGGGTCCTGCCTTCTTCCGCTCATTCAGCAAATGTTTATTGAGCGCTTACTCTGCGCCAGGAGCTATTCTAGGCACTGAGCTTGCAGCAAGAAGAGACCGGCAATGTCCTTAGGGGCACTTTAGCAAGGGACAAAGCAATCTTATGATATTTAGGCTGCATTAATGAGACAACCTGTTGTACCATATCTGATACATTTTTGACTGAATCAAATGTCTACACATCTGTTTCAGTAGAAATCCCAAGAAATTCCAGTTCCCGTGACAGCCATGCCTCAAGTTTGAAGCAATCTTAAATTTTAGGAGGGTTTATTTCCCCATTATAGACTAAATGGGGCTAAAACTGGGGCTAAAAATGACCTGATAGTATCAGGTCAAGGTGGGACTTCACTAATGCTAATTAGATACAATAATGTTCCTAAATTTTATTTATTAATTTTTCTTAGAGAAAGAAGGACAGAGAGAGAGAGAGAATCAATTTTATTTAGTTTTTCATGTGGCTTTCGTTGCCCCGACACTTCATTGTGTAAGTTGTGCTGGGGTTTGAACCCATGTCCTTGCACATGCCAGGCAAGCGCCATGACCTCCGAGCCACTGCTCCACCCTGATCCTAAATTATTAACTTACTCATTGTGTCTTTTCCATCAGAACTTGTTCCAGGTGGAAAGTGTGAATTGTATCTGTGTGGACTGGAAGGGCGGGTCCCGGACCGGATACTTCCAAGCCTCCCAGAACATCCGGATTGTGGGAGCAGAAGTGGCCTATCTTGTTGATTTCCTTCAGGTAAACTCTTAGTGACATAAAAGACCATGCACATTGCTTTCTGGATTCTCTTTCTCAAACAAAAGCTGATGGTATGATAATTTTGATAAAGACATTTCTCTATTGAATTATGGCTTTCTGCTTGTTTAAAGAAAAGGCAGAAAAATCTAGATTTGGGTTTCATCAATAACATTTAATTCAATAATCTAGTTTTGTTTTTAACTAAATGAACTTACTCCAGCAACTAGGTGGGTGGTTATCTACTGAATTCTACTAATATTTGTTATAATTTTACCAGTTATTACTAAGTTGACATGACAATATTAACTTCGAGGTTAAACTTAATTTTTGCTTTTGTTGATGTTTTTGAAGGGAAGCACAATGATAAGAAGCTTACCTGGTTGGGTGACCACAAATTTAGAAAACTAGTTAAACTTGAATGTGCCTAAGGAATTGCGTTCATTATACTTTCCTAATCCAAACACTGCTTCGTCTTCTTTGGGTAACAATTATACATATCTTTCAAGAATTCTTTCTGTAGTAACAGAACAAAATAGAGCTCTATGTTCACTAGTTTAAAAATTAAATCCTTTTCCACTTTTCATTATATCTGTCGGGGGCGGGGGGAAACAAACAAGAGAATTACTTGCTTTGGAGGGACCTTATGTGCCTTCTTAAAAATCAAAGTCTGATAGTTGCCTTACTATGCTTGTCAGAAATTCGGCCATACTTGGAAACATTTTGATGAGGTTTTTCTTTCTAACAGTCTAGCTTTGGATACTCACTTTCCAATGTCCATGTCATTGGCCACAGCCTGGGTTCCCATGCTGCCGGGGAGGCTGGAAGAAGGACCAATGGGGCCATTGGACGAATCACAGGTTGGTCACAACAGCAACTGCAAAATTAGACTGCATGTGGCCTCTGTGAGGTCTAAAAGGAAGTACAGGGGGGAATTGGTGCAGACTGCTTTGTACCATGTTGAAATAGGCCATAGGATCAGAAACCAGAATGTTCTTTGGCCTGGAAGGCTTCTTATTGCTGTGAATCATTGGTGTTCAGTATATTACTTAACATTTAAGTATATTGTGACTGAAATGCGAATTAAGAACATTCAGAAACATTATTTATATTTATTTCCCCATTTGCAGGTATTCACAAAAGTATATCATGAATAAATGTCATAAATAGTATAGTAAATGAAATTTAATCCACAGAACTCAAACATGTATAATTAATTGTCTTCCCATTCAGTTGCAATGTCTAATGGGCCCAACCTCATCATCCACCATCCCAGAGCTGGAAGAACTGGGCAGAGGGTCAGATTGTCCAGGGCTGCCAGTTTTGGTGCTGCTAATGGATTTCAAATATTATTTTACAAACCCCAGACTTGTTGCATTTGGCCTGTGAGTCACATGTTGGATACTCAGGTCCTAAAACAACCCAGACATGACCATTCTGAAATTCCCTAAGGAAAGACAACTTTCCTCTTCCTCTCCCAACTTCCATGTTGACCTGGTGATTCTCTTTTTAATACTGTGGATAAATTGGTTGCATTTGGGTTGATGGGTGCATTTGGAATTTCTGGTCTGGTAATTTTTCTAAAACGGAGTTCATCTAGAATGTTCTTTCCTTTTGTTTGCAAATGTTTATCAGAGCATGATCGGATAGGCAGTGTGTCACACCAGGTTGTGGACTCCATGACCAGGAAAGCCATGGTCCTTGCCCTATGGGAGATACAGTCCAGTGGGGACTCAGCCTGAACAGGGTTTAGTCAAGTGTCTCCCAGGTCTTTTTCTTTGCTTGTGACTATGCTACTGAGCAAGATTTTCCCAGGACTAAGAACACACAAGTAGCAGCAAAGTTTATGGTTTAGGGAAAAATTCTCATTCAAGCACATAGCAGATTAGAAGCAGATTTTCCTTCAGAAAATGATAAGGTAGAAATGAACTTGGTATCTGTTTCCACGTACAACACATGATTGCAGCCAATACTTACACTCAACTCTGCAACTGATGAAGCAAGGTGAATATGCAAGAACACTGACACATTAATGACAAATCCTATTTCCTTTAGGGTTGGATCCAGCCGAACCTTGCTTTCAGGATACACCTGAACTTGTCCGATTGGATCCCACCGATGCCCAGTTTGTGGATGCAATTCACACTGATGCTTCTCCAATGGTTCCCAACTTAGGTGAGTTCCACAACTTGTCCTTCTAGAAGGTTCTAAGTCTATACATCAGAGCATTTCAGAGTGTCTTGAGTCTACACAGTAACATAAACATTCTCTAATTTTAAAAATTCTTCAGGGTTTGGAATGAGCCAAGCTGTGGGTCACCTAGATTTCTATCCAAATGGAGGACTGGAGATGCCTGGATGTCAGAAGAATATTCTCTCTCAGATTGTTGACATAGATGGAATCTGGGAAGGTAAAACCATTGTGTGCACAAGGAGATTTTCACTGGCGAAAGTTTGCGTTTTGTTTTGCTTTGGAATTGGACAGGTCTCACATTTTACATGACCAAGGGCTTTGAACTGTGTCCCTAAGACACAGGCTTCCATTTGGACAGGTGGGCATGAGGATATTATGGGAAGAAAGTGCAGTCAACTTTGCAAGGACCTAATTCAGGGAATTCCTCAGTAGGTGGCACTTATATCTGTGTGGACCAATCTTTTCCTTCTCAAGTGATTTTTGCATTGCACTTAACAATATCATTAATTCTTCTGATCTAAAACAATACTTAATTGCTTCACATATCATAAATACACTATATAAGTGATTTTATATTATAATATCCGGGAATTCACACTAATAATGAAATCTATTCAGTAAATATATTCTGATCATGATATTAATTTGGAAAAGTAAAATCTGTCCTTAATGTGCAATCATGTCTGATTTCACAGGAACTCGTGACTTTGCAGCCTGTAATCACTTAAGAAGCTACAAGTACTACAGTGATAGTATCGTCAACCCTACTGGTTTTGCCGCATACTCTTGTGCCTCTTATAATTTTTTCTCGGCAGTAAGTAGACTCCACCTTCCATTTGAATATGATTTATTTTTATTTTCTTTTCTTTCTTTTTTGTGGTGCTAGGGATAGAACCCAAGGTCTTGCATATGCTAAACATGCACTGTATCACTGAACTATATCCTAAGCCCATCCATTGGAATTTTTTTTAAAAGAAAGAGAGGACAGTGAGAGAGAGAAAGAGAGAAGCAATTTTTTATTTAGTTTTTCATGTGACTTTCATTCCTTGGACACTTTGTTGTGTACATGGTGCTGGGGTTCGAACACGCATACTCGTGCATGCCAGGCAAGCACCGTAACTGCTGAGCCACCTCTCCAGCCCCTCCATTGGAATTTTTGACTGTCACTTTTCATGACTAATGTAGTTCACCAGTTGACCCCTTTCTAAGTTTCTCTTCATGCTATTATTGGGCTAGGAAATCCTGGTGGTGGTCTGGTCATTGTGCTCTCCAGAGGGAAAGACTTGGGGGTCCATTGGTGCCAGGTGTCTTGGTATCTTTGGACTCTAGGTCATATCTGTGGCTGCCTTTTTGATGGGCACACTTCCAGCATTTAGAGATGAAGTCTCTGGCTTGTCTACTTTTCTAGTTTGGCCATTTCTTCCTGGCTGGTTCAGTTGCCCATTAGTGTAATGTATGCCAAGTCTCCGCCACCTGTGTCATCTCCACTGACTTAGGAGTTCACCGTGTGCTCTTTCTCTAGAGATTTCCCCTCCAGAGTGGAAATATGTGGAAATATCGCTCTCTGTTCTTCCCTCTCCTTCCCTTTTACCACAATCCCTTGTGAAGAAAGACATTTTCTTATAAGAGACTTTTACAGACAGAGGCTTGGCCTCATGGTTAAACCTTAATGTTAATTGGAACATTTTTCTCCAAACTTGGAGAATTCTCAGATTTAAATACTTTGCTTCTTGATGTGCTCACCCAAAGTTAAAGACATTGAGAAAAGGCTGACTTTTGACTATTGTTCTCCTAAAGGTCCTATTTTGCATACCAAAAACGGATTAGACCTCCTATTCTTTCTTATGCAATCTTTCCAGAATAAATTTTAACCACCCAGCAGGAAGCAACTGTTGTCATTTAAGCAGGATGAAGAGAAAAGAAATATACCCAAGCACACACACACACTCACACACACACACACACACAAGCACACACACACACACACACAAATTCTTCCATTATGTGATTTTTATGTAATTATGTTATCTAATAGTGTAATTACTTTTTTATACTTGTGAATCATCAGCTATACTGGTAACCCTTTGCTGAGACACTAATAAAGTCACTTTTATCATCAGAACAGAATTCACTTTAGAATATTTGAATTGTCATGTATAAGGAAAGATGGTGCACTATTAAAAAAAAAACGAATTCTCATTCTTTGTTTGTTGTCACTAGAACAAGTGCTTCCCCTGTTCCAGTGGAGGATGCCCACAGATGGGTCATTATGCTGATAAATTTGCTGGGAAAACAAGTGGAGTGAACCAGATATTTTATCTGAACACTGGCGATGCTAGTAATTTTGCACGTAAGTTTCTGTGTTCTTCACATTAGATTCTGCATGCGATGTATTTTATCATGTTCATTGTGTGAAATATATGAAACTGTTTTCCATTCAAAAGCTAAAAACACCTCTCCCCGATGTTAAAAAATGCACAGTGCTGTGCTTCAGGTACTGATGGCTGATTTGGGGAGCAGAACAGAGTGGGGCTTCTACTACTAATGAGATAAGACTGAATTTTTTCACAGTTGCTTCTGGCACTGAATTCGGAAGGCTTCCTATGCTACAGTCTCTTATTCAGTCAAAAGTTCATTCAACCGAACTTTGAGGTTTTGTACAAGCAGAAAATAATTCCAGAGAAGGATGGCAAGGGTGGTGGGATGGAAAGCAGTTGGCAAATTCAAGAGATAGGTAGGGTTGCACACTCCAGGGGACAGGGGAAGTGGAGGGTGTGGGAATGGTGAGGTGAGAACAGGCTCTGGGTTTCTTCTCTAGGTGACAGAGGAAGAACAACACGTAGATTAGAGCGAGTGGGGTTGAGAGTACCATAAAAATAAAGACAAATTTTATCCCATCCACCATTTGGTCCAGGCTTGAGCTAAAGGGCAAAAACTTTTAATTTACTTGTGACTGGTACCAAGGGGACTGTCTTTTGGTTGCCTAAATTGGTTCATTTGTAAGGGCAGAGGAAAGTTGAAGTTTAGAATTTTTAAAATTAATGTAGACTATTAAGACAAAAGCATGACAATGCTCTAAAATTAGGAGATCAATGAGAATAACACAAACTGATGAAAATGTCACACCACTAGTTTTTCACGACCTTTTAACATAAAGTTCCTAGAATATTTAGAAAATTGTTGGATTGAAAAAATTTAAGCAAATTATGGTGCTTAGTCCCTTGGCTTGAAAAATGATCTATCAAGTTGGATATCCCCCACTAACCAATTTGTTCCCTGAACACTAAGATACAGAAATGATTACGACTATTTCATTCAAAGAATTACCACCAACATCATGTATAAGGTACTTAAAAGTCTACAGTAGTGAAATCGAAATTAACGCATTGCCAGTTTCTCTTGTGTGCAAGCTGACATTTGGAAATTTAACCTCCTGTGCAGGTTGGAGGTACAAGGTGGCTGTCACACTGTCTGGACGCAAGGTTACAGGACATATTTTGGTTTCTCTGTTTGGAACTGAAGGAAACTCTAAGCAGTATGAAATTTACAAGTGAGTAAAATATCACTCTAAGCTTAAATGTTGAAATATTGTGCCTATATAACATATGTTATCTATAGAAGAGTTTATGTACTCTTTACATATGGGAGCAGAGTGCTGTCACATATAATAAAAAGAAAGATATTCTTTCACAATTGCAGCTTAATACATTTCAGAATTCTAGTTCTGAATTTTCCTCTGTTTTTCCTAAGAAAATTGTTAGTGTTCACTTTGATGCCTAGCATCATATTTTATAATCAATAAATAACTACTCCCCGTAAAACATTGGGGAGAAGATTGATACAATGATGTCACCATTTATTGAATTGTGTTGGAGTGGGCATCGTGACTAAATCATGTTCGAAGTTTTATTAAAGTAAAGATGACAGAAGAACCCCTGAGTGATTGATTGCGAAACCTACCACTGAGTTAACATACATATGTGAATTTATTTTATGTATTAAAATGACAAATGTCTATCGATCATTTTAGCTAAGTTGCATTATAAGTTTGCTTTGGAAATATATGTATGGCTATATTTGTACAGATGATTATGTTATTTATATACACACAAGTTTTTGTCACTTTCTTCACTCCCCAGGGGCACTCTACAATCAGGCAATACTCATTCCAATGAGATTGACTCTGATGTGGACGTTGGGGACCTGCAGAAGGTTAAATTTCTTTGGTATAACAATGTGATTAACCCAACACTACCCAGTGTAGGAGCTTCTACAATCACAGTGGAAACAAATGACGGAAGAGAGTAAGTAATAAAAACTAAAGGGATAAGAAGGATCAAGCAGAGTTTACAATTCTATCCCCACTAAATTCTCGTTTCGGTTAAACTTCTTACAGTGGTTTACCTACACCCCTGCCGCATGTGTTTTCTAATACCTTCTGTCTTTAGGAGAAGGTTTAGTACTTTGGGAAAAACAACTCGGTTAGATTTGCAGTAAGATGCAAAGTGTTAGAATGACAATCTGGCTTCATGATCCTATTGGTAAAAAGAATGTTCCATTGGGCAGAAGAACCTTTTGCTATATATGTAATCAATGTGTGTGTGTCAACCCCCAAACTTCATGGGTTCACTAAATTGTCACTCAAATTGTCAAGAACTCATTTAACTTGTCAGAGAACAGAAATGGGCTGTTCCATATCACTGGACTTAATGAAGACAGTGGTCCATAATATCAATTCTTGATTCTGAGTAAGACTAAGGTGTTTCTGAGCCACAGGGTGCTTACCAAGGCAAACTCCAGAAAAGGCAAACTGAGGATGATCATCATCATAGCGACTTTAACTCAAGAGGTTTGAGTGCTGAGCGGCGCTTCTATTGTCAGGCCATTCTGTCCTCATGAAAACCCAGTGAAGGGACTTCTGCTTCTTGCAAAGATGGAGTGATGAGCCCACAGTCACCTTCACAGATGAAGCAACCAAGAACTCACACAAAAGATATGAAACAATAGTTTCCAAGGCACTGAACTGCAAGCAATAAAGGACAGGGATGACCTGACACAGCAACCCAGCAAGGTGGAGTCCTGGGACTGCCCCAACTAACTGCCTTGAGTCTCCAGGATGTGGCACAGGCAGAGGAAATCCAGGCAAAGTCCAGTGGGCCCTGTAAGTTGAAGAGATCAGGTTAGGAATCAGAATTAGAAGCAACTAGATGTCATGGCACAACCTATCAGACTGTGGAGACTTTTAGAAGGAGAATCCCAGAGCTCTGTGAATACCCCTTGAATATTCAGCACAACACCAATCAGCACATGACCGTGAGTGAACTAGCATGGTCAGTAAAACAGACATTTTTTTTTCATTTTTTATTTTTTATTTGATGGAAACAGAGATACAATTAAGGGGGAAACATTATCAAACCATCAATAATCAATGTATATATACTCAGTTATCCAGAGCTAATGCCAAATCATGGATGCCCAGCTTGGGTTTCCCCTGTTGCTGTTTCACCCAGAAGAACTCCTGCGTTAAATGGGTATCTCGTGGAGGAATGACATCTGCTTCTGAGATGGTTCCCCGTATTCCCACTCTTCAGTCTCCTAGAAGTTCTTCCTACCCCCTCTCCCTTCCCCATCCCCCACCCTATACCTCCTAGTAACCTAGGGAGCCTTCCCCCTATTGCATTGAGAATCATACAATTTGAAGTTATTATTAGCTTAGCTGTCTAACATACTGCTTCCCCATGTATTCTAGCTTCCACAGATGAGAGACACCATTTGGCCCTTGAGTCTCTGAGATTGGGATACTTCACTGAGCATAATTCATTCCATCTCCATCCATTTGATTTCAAAAGCCATAATATCATCTTCTCGAATGGCCGAG
>PVKS010049358.1:0-12016 GCA_004027875.1 Aplodontia rufa
TACTCCAGAGAGCAAATTAGTCCTTTTAAAATGTGGAGGGGAGGGAACAGTAATTTCCTAAGGCCTTTAAAAACTCTCACCAGTGGCTGGGTGGCATGGAAATTTGCCTAGCTACATTTGTGGAGGTCATGTCACCCTTGGTAAAAGGAAGACAGTTTACCGGGCTAAAATTTGTTTTATAAGGTTACTCTCCCCTGCAGTGTGGGAAAGAAAATAATGAAGTCTCATTTGCAATTTTCACTGGCCAGAAATTTCAAGCAAGAGGCAATGTGGAAGCTATAGTATCCCAAGAACTAGGAAACTGACCAATGTATGACTTACGTTGATGATGAAACAGTTATTTCAGCATCTCAAGAACAATAAAATTGAGCCAGTTTGTGTGGTATTAGGGAAACACCAAGTGTCCGGCAGGAGATGTGGCTTGCAATAGTGGACAGAGGTAAAACGGACTGGTGTTGATCCAACTTATGTTTAGTATAAAGACTTCTTTGTTGTCTCACAGTGATCACAGTTCCTCATTTGTTAGATCATTGGGTATAAGGTTATATAATTCAACCTTGCCCTTTTCTCAGCCTCCTGTGGTAGCCAACATCTACTTTTAGTTGTGGCAGTTCCTGGAGTGCAAAAGCCACTTCCTATATGTCATACAGATTGGAGTTTTATAGTAGTATAGTAACTTGGCAAGTTTGAAGAGAGGTGGGGAGTGGCTAGGAATTAGTGAGGTCAGTAGAAATTCCTGCTGTTTAACTTATGGATTTTATCCATATTACAAAGCATCAGAGTCTGTTCCTACACACTATCCTGATGACTTTCACAGTTCTTATCAAATGCCGTTGGGGATTCTCTCTATTATTTGAAAGGCAGTTTGTACCCAGTCTTTGCCTCCCAACCACTAGGATCCTACTCCTATTATCTTGCATTTAACAAACAGAGATTGATTTATTGCCTAAAATTAGCTGGTGAATTCTATTTGGATCAGGCCAGCAGAATTAAAAAGTATAATTAGCCCGAGAATTCAGTCCACTCCTCAACCTAACTGCTGCTTAAATACCTCCTGCAATGTATTTGCACTTTCTGCAGAGCATGTAGTACTCGGTCCTGGATGAAGCTGTTGATTGCAGAAAAGCAGCCATGAATTGCTATGAGCTTGTCACTGCCGATCCTGCATATGCGTGTGTTATCAACTACAATTGTCCTCATAAAATTAAATAAAAGCACGCATTTATTATTGTGAGGCTCCAATTAAGGGACAGCTGGTGCTCCTATTACACTTGCATTAAATCGAAACTTGTAATTTAGCTGTCCAGATGCACACTTTTTAATCAAAATATAAAATTGCATTTGCTTTGTCCATTTTCTATTCAAAAGTATCTGGAAGCTTACCTCGGGCTCCTCCTACCCTGCAAACTCCGATGAAGAAGGGGAACTATTTGCCGTGATCAACATTTTCCTCTCTGAAGTTCTCAGAGGGAAATAAAAGACTGGGTCATTTATAGAAGGGTAAGGACCCAGGAAGGCAGATGGTGAGTATTTATTTATTCAACCTGCAGTGAGTCGCTATATTTATTACCCAGGGTCGTTTTTGGAACCCCTTTTTCGCCTCACCTGTCTGAAATGCCTATAAGCCGGCAGCTTTGAGTCATACTGTATTTTCCATTGGCATTTCAGTTTCTGAAGCTCTAGAAACTTTGCTATCGCCTCCACCCCCCGGGATGTGTTCGAGCTCGGTGTGTTTTCACTTTTGTAGAAGCCCAGCGCTATGATTTGCGCCCCCTCTTCCCTTAATAATGAAATGACAAAGGGCATTCCCGGCGGGGGCTGGGCAGCCAGGTTTGGGGAGAGGCGCCACACCCCCTGAGAATAAAGCCCGCGCTGCGCTCTCTGAAAACCATGCACAGAAGAACGAATCACACAAAGAATATATTTCGCGACGAAACAGCGCCGTACAGGAAGAAAGTGCCCGCACTCGGAGCGTGATCCGGAGCGCGACTTTTTGGCGCTCTTTGGGAGCAGCGAGAAGGAGGCAGAGGACAGAGAGTCCCAGGGTGGGCGCGGGAACCCGGGCAGCACGCGCCCAAATTCCCGCGCACTGCGCCGCGGCGAGCCGAGGCTGGGAGCGGCGCACCGGGCCAGGTGAGGTCGGCGGCGGCGGCGGCGGCGGCGGCGGCGATGCGGGGCGCGTCGTGCTACCTGGCCGGGCGGGGCTGGGCTGGGCGGGTCTGGGCGGCCGCGGGCGGCCTCGAGCCGCTTCAGAGTCCCGCTCTCCAGCTGCTCGCGCGTTCTAGGCTCCACTGCCAGACAGAGTTTCGCGGGAGTTGCGTTTTGGCGCCTAAAGCCCCCTCGCCAGCGCCGCTCCCTCGGTGCACCCGGTGTGTCAGGCGCTGGGCACCAGGGATCGCGGTCCCCGCGAGGGGACATCTGGTTGAGGGCACGGGCCGGGACGGAGGGCACGCCTTTGGCCAGGACCGGGCGGGGTTTGGGCCGGGGTTGCCATGGCAGCTGCTAGCCCGGGCGGGAGCCCCACACCCGCCCGCCGCGAGGGAGCCCGGCGCTCCGAGGTGTGCTCCAAGTGGACTGAACCAAGAGGATGCGAGAAGGGGGGAGGGCCGGCCGGTCCCCCCGCCCCTCCCCCAGCCCGCCGCCGGCCGGGAAGCAGCCCCAGTGGAGTCGAGAAAAGAAAATACTCCTTCCTCCGAGCCTGAAAGGAGGCTTGCACAAGCACGGGGGTGGCACGAGGGACAGGGCAGCAGAGGGACTGTCGCCTCCGTCCGGGAGTCCCCATGTGCGTGTCTCCACACTTGACATTATACCCCACAGCGGCCGACTCGGAGCCGGGTAGCACGTCCCAGCCCTGAAGTTATGTAGGTGGGGCGGGCTTTAATTTGCTTATATCTAATGATTTGAGGAACCTCGCTTTAAAATGGCGGCATTCGCTGTACACCCCTGCTAAAGGCTCTGCCGGCACCGGGGCCACCTCGCGCAGCGCTGCTTCTGCTTGTGCTGCTAACACATGGCATGTGCCGCTGTCGCTGCCGCTGCCCCTACCGCTGCCGCTGAGAGCAGGGCCCCTTAGCCTCTGGGTTTGCGCTAGCAGCATAAGGTAAGGTTGGAGACAAGTTGGGGTTTTGAAAGTGGCTGCCTTTTTAGGACGCCGATGAAATACAGTGGCTTTTAAACTTTATTTTACAAAATAGCAAAATGAATAGTGCAACTTTGTTGCGATTTTAAAGCTTTGATCTTTCTCTTTTTCTCCTTGTCCTTCCTTCTTCCTTCTCTCCTCTCCCTACTTTTTTCTTCTTTTTTAATTTAAAGGAACTTGTTGCATGGCATATCATCAGTGAATGCTTTTAACAACTCATCTCCCCATTTCCACTATGATATCGTGAGCAGTGCCACAGCTTCCTTGCAAAACCGTGTCTCTTCCCGCCCTGGATCAGCACATTTGGGCAGCTCACTTTTACTGCCTTGGTCTCAAGGGCATGAGGGCAGATTTTAGGTAGATTTTAGAAGAGTATTAGAAAGGTAACTTTACCTTTTAACACTCACACAAAATGCTTTTATGGTAACAAAACGAAATTAAACCCAGACTAATAATGAAAGTTGGCATTTAGGTGATTGATCATTTGTGTAGTTTTATAATGATTCTGGAAGAACTACTGTGTGTTTTTCCGAGCACTGTCTGTTGATTGGTATTTATAGATACTGTATAAGAATTCATGTTGGTCTAACTAAAATAATTTGTTTTAGAGAGTTTTCTCTGAGATACTTTTAAACTGTTGTTTGTAAGTTGGGCTCAGATCTCCACAACCTCTGCATATGCATCTGTAAAGTTCATGGTGAAGCATCAATTAAAACTAAACTATTGCAGCATTTAATTTGAAATGATTGATAGTTTTTCACTATACTGGCTTTCCAGTTTAACTAATAAGTCTTTGAGTAATTAGTGGTATATTGACCAGAAAACTGACTGTTGATGTAGCTGTACAAATGACTGGATACCAATGTTTGATACAATTCGTCCTACTTTCCCTTTTCTTCCCCTTCCCCTTCTGATGAAGGCATATTTGACAATGACACTTACCAGAGACCTTGGATCTTCCTTATTATATTCATAGTTTTTGCCTTTTGCTGATGCAAATTTAGCCCTTGAGGCTTAAATATTTTTAAAATTAATTTAATTTTTAATTTACAATACTTTTCAGGGTTGTTTTCATATTTATAAAAACTTCCCCAAACATAGCCAAAATATGATTTTGCTCATAGACCAGGTAATATTATTCTGCATCAGATCATTTTTTCACTTCTCGGAGCACAGTGGAAGCTAACTTTAGCAAGTGCCTGGAAGACGGGTAGGGGGATCCTTTGTACCTATTAAAGCACTGTATGATTTTTTTCGGCCCAAGTACTGTACTCTACCTAGAAACAAAGAACAGAAGTGCTTACAATCGTATTTACTATATAATAAATTTCACATCCATTTTTAGGATTATTTTTGAGATAGGTGTGGGGAAATTCATTGCTTCTTGTCTGAAAGGGGAGTTCCTAAAGGTAGAGCAACAGATCCTTGAATTTTTGCAACAGGATGATGACAAATAGCCATTTCTTCCGTTTTTAGTTATTACATGCTTAGATCTCAGTTCTGTAAGCTTTGCTTCTACATGTTCTCCCTTGCTGCTGAACAACTATGGGCCAAATGCATCTTTTAAAAAATGAAAATACTAAACCTTGGAGCCAGAGTAGACAACCTAAACTGGTGTCATAGATATTAGCAGGAAACTTTGCCACTTGCCATTCTGCTGCCACATATAGTTATGAGACTGGAGATCTTGTATGAAAACAAAGAAAGAATTTTGTCAAAAAAATTTTTTGAGAGACAACTCGCATAGTGCTGAGCTTTAGGTGGTGCATGCTTTGCTCTCCTTCTAACATCTACTTTATTTCTCTGATTTCCTTTGCTGCTTTAACCACTCATAATGACTCTCAGGACTGTTATAAAATAGATTTCTCTGCTCAACTGTCTAGTTCAAGCATTTCAGAACTGCTGCATTTTAAGGAGGAGAAAACCTATGATTATGAGCTCGTACCTAAGCTAGCTTTAATATTATTCCCTTGCACCTATCTTATACCCAAATAATGCTCTGCACAAAGTACTTGCTTAATAAATGTTGAATTAAAAAGAAAATGTGTAGTTTATAAAGCCACAGAGGAGCAGATTTGGGCACAGCTTTTAATTTAAACAGAAGACTTTTTTGCAGCTTCAAGAATCTAAAATTATAAAATAGATTGGAATGTACATTCCCCTAATTATTTGTATTCTATTTGTTTCTCATTGTCCTTCTAGGCAGGCACTTGTGTAATTCATTATTTTAACCAGTAGGTGTATTATTGTTTGTCCAGCTTGACAAAATGCAAAGGTAAAAAACAGCTTGGGAATAAAAAAAGGTTTTCTCTTTTGAGTGGCTATACAGCATTGTACATGCTGCAACAGTGAGAGTCCCTCGGCTGTTGTACAGATGTTCACAATACAGTTTGAAGTATAATTTATTTCTCCTCCCAGCTGTCTTTACATGTGAGAGAAGAGGGGAGGGAAGGAAAGGAGCAAGAAACTCTGCAATGATGGAAGACTTTCATTCATAAAATTTTGCACTTATCCTGCTTATATTAAATTCAGGAAGGTGGCAGAATTTCTCTGTTTTGAAATAAATGATGCTGTCTGATAGGATTATATACAAGGATTGGAACAGAACAGACAAGAGTAAGTTACAGTACGTGTTTGACAAGTAATTTGATCCTGTAATTAAAGTTAGATAATGACCAGTGCCATGTTAAAACTATCAAATGTCTAAAAGAGATGGCAGGGTACACTCACCTTTACTTCATCCAGGCACTTCCGCACTGTCAAGTTTTCTTATGACATTGTCTACTAGATTAAACAGATGGATTTCCCTATTATAAATGTGTGCTATGTCAAGAAAATGGAAGTCAGAAATTATGTTTCTATGTGAGATTTTTCTGCCTGCCCCTAAGTGCGCTATATCTCCTCACTTCAAAAATAGAAACCTAAGCTTCATATCAAATGAAATGGATAATTTCCTTCTATGGGGGCTGGAGCAGTGGCTCAGCGGTTTCAGCGCTTGCCTGGCAAGCACGAGGACCCGGGTTCAAACCCCAGCACCACGTACACAACTAAGTGTTGGAGCAACTAAGGCCATGTGAAAAACTAAATAAAGTTGTTTCTCTCTTTCTCTGTCAAAAAAAAATTTCCTTCTATGAAAATAAACTGTCTGAGAGCAAATAGTTTATCAACTAACCAACCAACAAGCATAACTTTCAGTCAAGAACACAATTAGATCTATATTAATGTGGGCATTTAGATCTAAAGGAAACCAGATGGTTGTGTGGCATCCTACTCTTCCTGAGTGATCATATATTGCCTCAAGATAGCCAGGTGACAATGGTGGAAAGACAGCTTTGAGAATTAGGATAAATAAGGTATCAATTACCTTATCAGGTGTTAATGATATCCACAGGACATAAAAGGAATTAGAAAATATTTCTTTTCATGTCATTTTGGTAAAGGCACGGTATAAATCCATCATTTTCTTCCATTTAGTATTAAATTGAGTGACAGTGTTTTTAAGAAAATTGATGGGGAAAATAATACAATCCAGGAAGTTGGACCTTATTTTTATTTGAGTAATAAAGGTACTCTCAAGTGGTCTGGGAACACAGACACAAACAAACTCATGTGTATGAGTACA
Source organism: Aplodontia rufa (assembly GCA_004027875.1). NCBI lineage: Eukaryota > Metazoa > Chordata > Mammalia > Rodentia > Aplodontiidae > Aplodontia > Aplodontia rufa. The sequence continues at coordinate 6,762 of PVKS010049358.1, forward strand.
TGAATTAGTGGTCAGTTTAGAATGGTTTTTACAGCCATGTATTCATTTCACCCTGAAAAAATATAGAAAAATGTCTACGTTTTTACATCATTCCTCCAATTCTAAGAATGAAAGAAAAAAAAACGGTTCACAATAACCTATAAGAAATATATAAAATAAGTGATGTCTCTCTGAGGCTTAGGGAAAGAGCCAGGCTTTTGAATGTTTAACTCCATGCAGTTAACTTTTAGAAAAAAAGATATATTGCTTAAAACCCGAGAGGAAGCAAGAATGAAAAGAGGTTTGATTTAAATGTGTGTGCATATATGTGTATTATATGTAAATGGTGATTTTCAAGAATCATAATAACCCCCGAACTCTTTTTTTCATTATTTTGGGACATGGACTCACTATGTTACCCAGCCTGGCCTTTACCTCAAGGGCTCAAGCAATCCTACTTCAGCATCTCAGGTAGCTGGGACTACAGGTGGGTATCACAGAGCCCAGCTTCCCAGAACTCTATTATAACAGCCATGAGAACAAAGTATTAAGGGGGAAAAAGCAAGCCTGATTAGAGATTTAAGACTCAATTAGTCATGCTTGTTAAAATATCGTGTCCACTCTCAAATCCTTTTCGCATCAGCATTAAGTTGGCTCATGAGCAGAAGAAGTGATTTGTTTCTGATTTTAGGCAGGAGTTTGATTTATGCCTATACAGTGAGTGAACTCAAAGGGCCCAGAAAGAAAGAGCCTTCAATTGAGTAAAGGCAGTCTGCACAGAACACAGGAGTTGTCACTAGAGACTTCAGACAATTTGATCTCCTTAGGCCATGAGAGCATCCTGGAGACTCATAGTTTGCTGAAACTGGTTTTCCATTTTTGGTCATTCAAATTGGCTTAAAATTTTCCTCATCAGATTTTCTGAATTCTGAGCCTTTTGGCATTGCCTGTAACTGGGGTGGGAATTTGAGAAAGGTTTCTTTAGGCTCATTCAGGTGCCCTTGAATGTACCAGTAACTCTTCATTAGTTAGGTTAGTGGGTCTCATTACCTCATATCCCCAATGCCTGTGGGTCTCAGTAAAAGTTTAAGTAAATCCAGGAATAGATTCATTTTTCTAATATACTCTTACATTTTGTGAACACTCTTCCTGTGATTTTAGGTAGCATTGTTTTTATTTTTGATTGATAAAGCATCACCAGCAGTGAGTACTAGGTTGAATGTGGGTTGGTTGCAACAGCAGCAATTCCAAATAAATAAGAAGAAGCTTGCATTGGCAGCTTTGGAGCTGGGATTTTGAAGACTGGCTTGAAAGCCAGCTGCTGCTTTTCTGTCACCTGAAGCTGCATGTAGTATACATTCCCTACATCACAGGGAAATCAGTCTTCAGCATGAAGTTATATAGAAACAGTTCTGTAAACTGTTTCACTAGATAAAAAAGGAACAAAAGAAGTACTGGGACTTGGGTGACTCCTGTCATGTGTAGTTTAGAAAGTGATGAAGTCACAGATGAAACCCAAAAAGGATACTGGAAACTGTCCCATTTTCAGTCACACACTGATTGTCCATTTAGAGGTTGGATTTGCATAGGTTTTTATTTACCAAGATACAGGTGTGAATAGTGCCTCTTTTTACTGTATCCAGAAAGCAAAGTCCACACAGTAGAAGAGACAAGAGCTGCCATTTCAGATCCACCACAATCATCTTTTGTGCCTGGAGAACCATCAGTCTTTGGATACAGCTCTTGCAGTTTCTCCTTATGTAGCAGTATGAAGAAATCAAACAAGCAGTGTGTTGGGGAAAGAGGTGGAAGGGGTTGCCTGTTAGCAAAAATAAGAGAGTGAAAGAACGAGAGAGCTTGCATTTCACATTTTGTTTTGTAGTCTTCAACCTTTAGGCAGAAAAACAAAACAAAAGGGCCGTTTGTAATATTAGCTTGGGCATATATCCTATAATTCCCCAGTTATTTGCTTTACAAAGGGAGAGAATGAGATTGTTAGATAATATTAAGGTTACTGCTTTATTAAGATTGGGTTCATGCTGGATGCAATGGCACATGCCTGTAGTCCCAGCAACTCCCAAGGCTGAGGCCAGAGGATCTCAAGTTCAAGGTCAGCTTCGGCCAACTTAGTGAGACCCGTCTAAAAATAAAAAATAAAAACGTCTGGGGGTGTAGCTCAATGGTAAAGCACCCCTTTACCAAAAAAAGGAAAGAAAGAAAGAATGAATGAATGAATACAGGATTCATGAATCATGGATTTTCCCCCTGAGTTCTGCTTTAAATAGAGACACATTCAGCAAGACTCATGGCAGAGGTAGGGAATCACATTTCACTCAGCACCCAAGTGAAGAGTTTGTGTTTGTCTTCTGAAAACAAGTCATTCAATAAATTGTCCTGTTGTGGGTGCTTTTTTTGTTAAAGGGCACACTGATGTTCTCAAAATTCTTACTGTCTGAAATTGATGAAGATCCCAAAGGAAGGGGGAGTATTTATTTTCAGAAGAGATTTTGAGAAAAATTTAAAATCCCAATTCATTTATCAGCATCTCTCCCAAGTAATTTGACAGCATAAACAGAAAACTTATTATATCATCTGGAAATTTGATGTGAAACAGTGCGTATTATATAGTCACGTTTTACGTGGAAGGGCTTCAAAACCATAAAATCTTTGGAGGGAAATTAGGGTGCTGAGCCGGTGTGATTTCATTTCTTTCATGAATACCTGTAACAGTGGCCTTAGCTACAGACAGACTGTGTGTCAATGAACACTCACGCTAGGGTGGGGGCTGGACTCAGATCGACAGACTCTGAAAGGGAGGGCCATTTTTAAAAAAGAACCTTGGATTTTGGTGGGATGATGATGATGATTTGCAGTACTGGGGATGGAACCTAAGGCCTCACACACACTAAGCAGGCACTCTACTACTGAGCTACATCCCCAGCTTTTGATGGGATTTTTAACTGATGGACTAACAGTCTCTCTGCCATGTATTAATCCTCTTTCTCAGCAAGGTAAACCTGGCTATGCTGGTAAATTCATTAGGACATACTGAGAGATTCAGTGTAGCAATAATACTAAGGCAAAATTCTTTTACTTTCCTACTAAAACTTCCCCTCTAAAGCTCCTTGTGATTGAGAAGTTGACAGGGTATAAAAATGTGACCTAGTCCTAAGACCATTTCACAGTGCTGGAAAAACATGAGAATACTTCTGTATTTTGTGGACAGTGTGATGATGATGATTACAATGTAATAATAGTAGTAGTAGTAGATCTATAATGTGATTCAATTAGAGAACTCATACCTGTACATACATTGAACTTGCACAAGTCATTTTGTGGGGTAACGGTGATGATGATAATGACAGAGAATGAATGAGCAGGCAACTCTGAGAAGATAGTTCTCTGGGATACTGTAGTCTACAAGTTATATCATTTACTAATCAAGCACATGAAAATTGTGGTTCTGAATGTTGATCCAAAATTAACAGGAGCCAGGCATGGTGGCACACATCTGTAATTCCAGTGACTCTGGAGCATTAAGAGGATTGCAGGTTCGAGGCCAGCCTCAGCAACTTAGTGGGATTCTGTCTCAAAGTAAAAATAAAAAGGGCTGAGGATGTGGCTCAGTGGTGAAGTGCTCCTTAGTTAAATCCCTAGTACCAGAAGTAAATAAATAAATATATTTTAAAAAATTAGCAATAAACAGCTAGGCTATCTAATGTCCGATTCTAAACACTTTTATTATTCTGATATCATTAAAATATGGTAAAATCTGGGGCTCAGCAAGAGAGAGCTTTCCTGGCATGCACAAGGACCCGGGTTTGAACCTCAGCATCATATATACAACTAAGTGTTGGAAAAAAAACAGATGAAAGAAATAAATAAAATGGATTCTCTCTCCCCCACCCCTTTCTGTGTAAAATAAATAATAAAATGTGGTAAAATCCAGTTCAAGTGATCAGATGTGTGACGAGTGCTAAGTTATTGGGGTTTTTTTTGTAAAAGTTACATTTCTCACTTTCAAGCCTAGATCATATAATAGTCCTCCTTATTGTCTTGTGTGTATCCCCAAAGAAATCTCTATAATAGTTTTAGCTATCTAAGAAAACAATTCAGATAGAAGCACTCAAAAGCAGTGACAAGCAATGACAGGAAGTGCTGGTGCCCTGGTCTCCTTCATAGTTTAGTTGAGGCCACAGCTGGCTGATTTGCTTTAAACTTCCTGTTTGGGGGCTGTTTGGGTCAAAAGTAGCTGTGTTTTCTATATAGAGATTTTTTTTCTTTATTCTGTAAGGCCACCATAAATCTGTCACTGGACTGCATGTTTTGTGTATTTTATGGACTGTATCATGTGGTTCGAGTTTAATTTGGAAGGCAGTGCTTTTACAATCAAGGCCCACCCCCCACCCCCACACACACATGCAGCTTTGGGGTCTGGGATTGCACGAGCCTTCAAAAGTTTATAGCTTTATTTACACAATAGTGATTGCTGAGGAGGGCATTTCCTGCCAGTTAATGACTGGTAGGGAGGACCAACAGTCCAAATCCAGGGAGAGAGGACCATTCATTAAATGCCATGAAGGGACCAAGGCGCTTTTGTCATGAAGAGGTGGGGAGAAAGTGAAACCACATTCTGCCCTTTGAAGAACCCACAGGAGTGGGAGCAGAACTAGCTTTGGATGTGGGGCCTGGTAGTGCTGAGAAGGGAGCTTCTTTTCCTAACAGGAACAAATTAATTCTTTCCCACAGGTTACCAAATGGGAACAAGGGTGGGAAAGGTATTTCCTTTAGGTTTTTGGCCCAGTGGACACGGGTCAAATAAAGCTGAGGGCCTCCAACTTGCCATTAAGTGCCTGAAAATGTTCAACTCAGAGGTGTTAGAGTTAGTTTACGAAACTGTAAGATCACATGACTGAATTTTCTAAAGGTTGAATAACTGATCATTACTAAAGTGTACAAAAACTTGGAAAGGAATGGAAAGAATGATCTCTTTTCAAGGTCAGTTTAGCAGGATATGCAGATTTTATTTTGATGCTCCTAATATAATGAACGTAAATAATATACATGAATGGTGTTTTCCTTTTGTGGAAGTAACATTGAAGGCTGAAATATTAACCATATAACTCTATGCTATTCCCAGGAAAGAGTTTTGTTCCCCAGTATTCTTGCCTGCTATAAAGCAGCTGAGGTGTGAAGAGTTTGGCATTGATTTAGAACAAAAACAGAACTAAGACCAAGGTTGGGTTCACATCCAGGAATCCCTGACTTCCTGGCCT
>PVKS010049359.1:0-12020 GCA_004027875.1 Aplodontia rufa
GGCCACGGTGTATAATCCCTTCAATATGCTGCAGCTGGGTCTGTTTTCCCCTATTTTGTTGAGGATTTTTGCATGCATTTCCACAATGGATATTTTTCTGTTGTTTTCTTGTGATAGTTTTACTTTGTTTTTAGAAAGAGAGGGACAGAGAGAGAGAGAGAGTGAATCAATTTTATCCAGTTTTTCATGTGACTTTCGTTGCTCGGACATTTAGTTGTGAATGTTTATCTGCTGTTAAAAAATCTTCGATAATCTTTCAAGTTGCCCTGTTCAACATCATCATTATTATTTTTAGAGATAGGGACAGTGAGAGAGTGAAAGAGAGAATCAATTGTATTCAGTTTTTCATGTAGCCTTCGGTGCTGAGACCTCGTTGTGTGTGTATGTGGTGCTGGGGTTCAAACCCGAGTCCTCAGCATGACAGGCTAGCTCTCCAGCCCCTCAATTCTTGTCTTAAAGTCTGTTTCCTTCCCTCTGATATTGGTATAGTCACCATAGCGTCCCTTGATTGCTGTTTGTATGAAGTATTTTGTTTTTGTTTTTGGGTTTTTTTTTTTTTTGTATTTTTACTTTCAGCCTATTTGGGTCTTTGGATATAAAGTGAGTCACTTGTAGATAAGTCCATGGTTTAATCATAAAACCTATTGACATCTGACTTTTGATTGAAGAGTTTAATCTTTTTAAAATAATTTTCCTCTTTAGAAAGAGAAAGAGAGTGAGAAAAAGATGAGAGAATCAGGGGCTGGAGTGGTGGCTCAGCGGTTTCAGCGCTTGCCTTGCAAGCATGAGGACCCGGGTTCAAACCCCAGCACCACGTACACAACTGAGTGTTGGAACAACTAAGGCCATGTGAAAAACTAAATAAAGTTGTTTCTCTCTTTCTCTCTCTCTCTCACTGTCCCTCTTTCTTTAAAAAAAAAAAAGATGAGAGAATCAATTTTATTTAGTTTTCCATCTGGCCTTTGTTTCTCTGAAACTTAGTTGTGTATGTAGTTCCGGGATTTGAACCCGGACCCTCATGCATGTCAGGCAAGTGCACTAACTGCTGAGCCACCGCTCTAGCCCTTAAAGTAATTATTGATAAGCCATTTTGCTATTTGTTTTTTATATTATTTATACCACTTTTCCTTTTTTCTTTCATCATTGCCTTCTTTTGTGTTAAATAGATCTTAGTTTCTAGAGTACCACTTTTAATTTCTTCATTTACCATAAACATACATTTTAGGTTATAGTCTTAATGATTGTTCTGAGAATTACAATCTTAATTTATAAAAATCTAGTTCAGACTAGTTTTAATAGTATGTAATAACTTTGCTCCTATATATCTCTGTACCTACCTTTATGCTGTCATTACCACAAATTGCATGTTTATATATTTTTTTGGCTCTATACATGGTTTTACAATTTTTGTTTTATGTAATGGTATTTTAAATCACATGGGAAACAAAGAAGAGTTACTAATCAAAAGTATAATAATACTGATGTTTATATTTACCTGTATATTTAAAGGTAAATATACACTTTACATTACACACACACACACACACACACACACACACACACATATACCATACATAAATTTTAAAATATAAGGAAAATATTTTTCCAATATTAAAAATATGAAATATTGAAATATTGGGGCTGGAGCAGTTGCTCAGTGGTTACGGCACTTGCCTGGCATGTGCAAGTGCGCGGGTTCAAACCCAGCACCCATGTACACAACTAAGTGTCAGAGCAATGAAAACCATGTGAAAAACTCAATAAAAATTGATTTTTTCTCTCTCTTTCACTGTCCTTCTCTCTTTAAAAAAACAAAAAACTATGAAATATTATTTTTTTTGAAGAGAGAAGGACAGTGAAAGAGAGAGAGAGAGAATCAATTTTTATTTAGTTTTTCACATGGCCTTCGTTGCTCTGACACTTAGATATGTACATGGGTGCTGGGGTTTGAATCCGTGTTCTTGCGCATGCCAGGGAAGCTCCATAACCACTGAGTTCCAGCCCCCTGAAATATTATTTTATAACAAATACTTATTTTTTTTCATATGGAATCTGATTACTCTCTACTGTCCTTCCATTCCAGCCTGAAGAATTTTGCTTCTTCTTCTTCTTATTATTATTATTTTAGAAAGATGGGACAGGGAGAGAGAGAAAGAGAGAAGCAATCTTTAGTTTTTCATGTGACTTTTGTTCTTTGGACACTTCGTTGTGTACGTGGTGCTGGGGTTTGAACTTGTGTACTTGCTAATGCGAGGCAGGCAAGTGCTGTAACCACTGAGCCACCGTTCCAGCCCCCTTGTTTATTACTTTTTTTTTTTTTTAAGAGAGGGGGACAGTGAGAGAGACAGAGAAAGAGAGAAACAACTTTATTTAGTTTTTCACATGGCCTTCATTGCTCCAACACTCAGTTGTGTACGTGGTGCTGGGGTTTGAACCTGGGTCCTCGTGCTTGCCAGGCAAGCACCGAAACCGCTGAGCCACCGCTCCAGCCCCTGCTTATCACTTTTTAAAGGGCAGGTCTACTAGTAATGAATTCTGTCAGTTTCTGTTTACCTGGAAATATCTTGATTTCTTTTTTCATTCTCGGAAGGATAGTTTTGCTGGGTATAGAATTCTTAGTCGCTGGACTTTTCTTTTAGCACTTTGAATTTGTCATCCCGTTACTTCCCGACTGCTTCTGATGAGAACTCAACGGTTGCTCTTATTCAGCGTTCCTTGTATATGAAAACTTGCTTCTCTTTTATTGCTTTCAAGATTTGCTTTGCTTTTGTCTTCCAACAGCTTGATTATGCTGTGTCTGAGTGTGGATCTCCTTGAGGTCACCTCATTTGGAGTTTCTTGAGTGCACAGACTAATGTTTTTCATTATATTTGGGAAGCATTGATCCATTATTTTTCCAAGTATTTCTTTCTCTTCTCCTTCTGGAACTCTTTATTATGCGTAAGTTGCTATGCCTGATGGTGTCTACAGGTCTCTTGGGCCCTGTTTATTGTTCTGTATTCTTTTTTCTTTATGTTCCTCAAGATGGGTAGTTTCAATTGATTTATTTTCAAGTCCCATTCTTTCTTCTATCCGCCCAAATTTGCTATTGAATCCCTCTAATTCCTTTTAACTTCAGAGCCTCTGTTTCATTATTGACATTCTCTATTCTCATATTTTCCTTTAGTTCATTATACATTGCTTCCTTAAGTTCTTTGTGCTTATTTAAAAATTGTTGATTTAAAGTCTTTCTATTTATTATGTTAATTAATAAATAATTATATTAATTGCCATTTTCTTTATGTATGGGTCACACTTTCTTGTTTCCTTTCATGTCTCATAATTTTTGGTTGAAAATGTACATTTTAATATTATAATGTACAAATCCAGAAGTCAGAGTCTTCCCTCTTCCCAAAGTTTATTGTTTCTGCTATTGTAGCATTGTTTTTAGTTTGTTTAGTGCCCTTTCTGGACTAATTTTTTCTTTCTTTCTTTCTTCCTTTTTTTTTTCATACTGGGGATTGAACCCCAGGCCTCATGAAAGCTATGTAAGCACTCCAATACTGAGCTATATCCCCAGCCCTTTTTATTTTTTTAATTTTGAAACAGGATCTCACGAAGTTGCCCAGGTTTATCTCAAACTTGCAATCCTCCTGCCTCAGTTGTCCAAGTAGCTGGGATTATAGACATGTGCCCCTGCAACCAGTTTGAATTAATTTTTTAACTATGTATTTTTGTGTGCCTATGGCCACTGAAATCTCAATTCTATTTGCTTATGATCAGTGATTGAACAGAGATTTCCTTAAAAACTTGGGAGAATAAAAGCGAACATTTCCCAGTCTTTGCAGATAGATTCTTGGTAGTATGTGTGTGTCATGTGCACGCACATGTGCATACCCATGCGCATGCTTGCCACGTTTGCAACACGTGTGTTGAAGCATGCCTTCAGAAGGAATCCAAGCAGTTTGCAACTTAGTCTTAGTCTTGAATTCGCAGAGACTGAAGGTCATCCAGAGGTGAAGGCTTAAGAGCCTTTTCAGGACTTTCCTGTGCATGCACTTAGCCCTGGACGTACGGGAATATGCCAGAGCTTTGCAAAACTCTTCTTTGAAATAGACCCTCACAGAGTGGGAGAGACATCTTCCTGGAAAGGGATTCTGCGTGGACGGATACTTTTTAGAAGCTTTTAGCGATTACCTGGCTCTTGGTTGGTGAGCACTGAACAAGTGACACTTCAGAATCAACTGTTATGTCACAGTAACGCTGACCAAAGTAGTCAAAAAGTGAGGAAGCAAACACAAGGAAGGGAGGAAACAGGGCTTCCTGGTACTGCATGCAAACGTGGGGCTGGGGTGTGAAGAGGATTGCAGAATGAGGTATAGCAAAACTATCTGTGAGCAACCTGTCTCTATCCCAAGGAGCCCCTACCCACAGCTCCATCTTGCTCATGCAGTAGCAATGGTGGGGAAAAAATTTAAGCGATGATTTTTTTTGTGTGTGCATGAAAACATTCTTGCATAATGTGTTAAGCATTATGTGGGACTTCATACAAAAATGTGGACATTTTATTCCTCTTTCTGAGCTCTGGAACAGTTTAGCATTAGTGTTAACTGTATCGTGCATAAAATTCTTCTTTTTAAATGATTCCCTTGCTTTACCATCTTTTTCAATTAATCAACCATATACTGATTCAAACTGCCTCAGATAAAAGGGTTTTTACAACTTCTGAATTTTTTAATAAAAAACATGTTATGCTGATAATCACAAGAGTATTAAAATATTATTAAATTTGAGAAATAAACAGAAATTTCTAAGTGTTGAAATGGAGAAAATTTAATACAGCAATAGTTACAATAAAAGCAAATAAAGTAGAAACTTGAGGGGCTAAATGTTCACAGAGGACGGGTTGAACTACGGCATTTTCTTTTTCTTTTTTCTTTTTTTAAAGAGAGAGAGGGAGAGGGATTGGGGATTTAGCTCAGTGGCAGAGCACTTACCTAGCATGTGCAAGGCCCAGCTCGGTCCTCAGCCCTGAAAAAAAAAAAAGAGAAAAAAAGAGAGAGAGAGGGAGAGAGACAGAGTGAGAGAAAGGGAAAGAGAAAATAAATTTTATTTATTTTTTTCATTTGGCCTTTGCTTCTCTGATACTTATCTGTGTGTGTGGTGCCGGGGTTTGAACCCAGGTCCTCACACATGTCAGGCAAGTGTTCCAACCACTGAGCCACCACTCCAGCCCCAAATTGTGGCATTTTCTATAAAATAAAATACTATGCTGCTATTTAAAATGTTTGGGAGCCAGGTACATGCCTATAAACCCAGGGGGTTGGGAGTTTGAAGCAGGAGGATCACAAGTTTAAGGCAAAGCTCAGCAACATAGTGAGACCCTGTCTCAAAATAAATAAAAACGGGCTGGGTATGGATCTCAGTAGTAAAGTGCCCCTGAGTTCAATCTCCAATACCAAATAAACAAATAATAAAAATTGGGGTATAGAGGAGTAGAACTTTAATTTTTAATACATTTGTGAACAGTCTGAAGAATTCTCACAAGGAATTTATTACTTTTATACTAAATAATACATAGTTTTTAAAGTTAAAAAATTTATTCCACCAAACATCTCATTTCCCAGTCTTTCCTCTAAAGCTTTTTGATTAGGCTATTGTTTCTTTGTTTTGTTTTGTTTTTATGAACCATTATCCAATGCCCCAGACAGCAGTGATAAATTCATTTGCCTTTAAACGTCTTTGACAAATGCCAGGACAACCACCTTAGTTCTGAGACACTTCCCAGTTAGTTGAGATAAAAAGCAAGCCCCTTTAACTAGTCCTCCTGGTCATCAAACAAGTCAAAATAAATAATCACTTTTTAAAATTTAATGACATCAGTTCTGCCATCTCCCAGTAGTATGGGTCCTGGGAATGCAAGCTGTTGTCACCAAAGCCACCGCCCCGATGTGGGGCCCAGGGTTGACAGCAGGTTAGTCAGAGCACTGAAGGCTCCCTTACCGAGGTTCAGCTGTTTGAGTCCTCCCCACTCCTGGATTAAGCACTTCCCCTCCTTGCTTGCAGTTAATTAGTTTCCAAAGTTCTAAAAAGTTGATTCTCATGGTTCTTTGGCAGTTTATTTGTTGCTTTTGCAGAGGAACAGACATTTGGAGCTACCCATTATACCATTTCACAGATGTCTCATCAGATAGATTTTACACTTAAATGTAAAATGCAGAAAAACGTAACTTTGAGAAGACAGTCAAAGAGAATATCTTCAAGTCCTCAGGGAAAGGAAATGCTCCTGAACTATAATACACAGGCTGCTAACTTTCAAGAAAGAGATAAATTTTTCTAAATTAAAAATTTTAAGAACTTGTTCATCCAAGAATATAATAAAGACACGGAAAAAGCAAGCCACAAAGCGAGAGCTGATAATTGCAACACCTAAAACTTTTTCCAGAAAATCCTTCAAATCACTTATTCAAAGAACACATATCCCAGTAAACAAATGGGTAAAAGACCTCCTTAGGTGCTTCCAAGAAAGAAGCGAGGATGTCCAGGTTCCAGTCTGGCATGTAAGGAGCTTATAGGTGGCCACTCTGTCCAAGCAAATAAAACACTGAACACATTGAAAAAGCAACAACACTTCTTAGATCCTTAAGAAAACCAAGGTCACAGCACAAATCACAAATCCCAAATTGGAGAGACAGGAAGTAGGTAGACAGATAGTCAAAATTTACTGGAGCAGAAATCCACAAGCCAAAACCTTGTAGGAACCAGAGGTGGATGGTGTATTTCAGGTCATGATGCAAAATGAAACAATCCAGACAGATACTGGACGGCTCCACTCACACGGTCAGTCATAAGGACAGAAGGTACGATGATTGCTTTCAGGGGAGCGGACCATGAGGAATCATTGTTTAATGTGTGCAGTAAGTAAAGGGTTATGGAAGCTGGGCATGGTGCACACTTCTATAATCCCAGCTACTCAGGAGGCTGAGGCAGGAGGATTACAAGACTGACAGCAGTCTCAGCAATTCAGCAAAACCCTGTCTCAAAGCTCAGCTAAACGGTAAAGTGCCCCTGGGTTCAACTCCCGGTGCAGAAAGAAAATTAATTAAAGAAAGCAAGCAAGAAAAAAAAAGCGGTTGTGGAGGGGACAGTTGTGATGTTTGTACTCCATTATGAATGCATTTAATATATGGTTAAGGCAGTAAACTTTATGATAAGCATTTTATTATGATAAGCAAAATAATAAATTCTTTTTCTTTTATAAAGAGGTGAAGAGAGAGAGGCAATCTTTATTTAGTTTTTCATGTGACTTTCATTCCTCGGACATTTGTTGTGTACGTGGTGCTGGGGTTTGAACTTGCATCCTTGTGATTGCCAGGCAAGCGCCATAACCGTTGAGCCACTGCTCCAACCCAAATAATAAATTATTAAAAATTAAGTCATTAGTCAGGCCACTTATGAAAAATAAGAGAGGAAACAAAAATTAAGAATATGAAAAATGGGGGCTGGAGTGGTGGCTTGGTGATTATAGCACTTGCCGGGCATGCGCAAGTACTTGGGTTCAAACCCTAGCACCCATGTACACAACTAAGTGTCAGAGCAACAAAAGCCATGTGAAAAACTCAATAAAAATTGATTCTCTCTCTCTCTCTCTCTCTCCTTCTCTTTTAAAAAAAGAATATGAAAAAGTAGTTATCAATACAGATCCTGTAGATACTAAAAGGATGATAAAGGAATATTATGAACAATGTTATGCTCTCAAATTTTATCCTTAGGTAGGATAAATCAATCCCATGAAAGACACAATATGCCAAAACTCACATGCTTCAAAAATTAAAGAACTAAAGAAATTAAAACGACAGCTGATAACCTTCCAAAACAGAAACATGAGTCTTAGATTGATACACTGGTGAATTCTACCAAATTTTAAATGAAGAAGCTATATGAATTCTCCATGATCTTTTCCATAAGATAGACGCAGAGGGAATATTTTCTAATTCATTCTATAAGGCTAACATTACCCTAATACTAAAACCAAAGATGTTAAAAGAAAACCAATATTTCTCATGAATGTAGATGCAAAATCCTCAATAAAATATTAGCAAATTAAGTCCAACAATTTTAAAAAATAATTATATGCCACAATTAAGTGGAATAAAGAGGTGTGCAAGGGTATTTCAATATTAAAAAAATTGGAGCTGGAGTGGTGGCTCAGCGTGAGGACCCAGGTTCAAATCCCAGGTCCACATACACAACTAAGTGTCTAAGAAACAAAAAAACAGATGAAAAAATAAGTAAAATTGATTCTCTCTTGGAAAAAAATTTAAAAATCAATTAATATAATCCATCACACCAACATGACAGAGAAAAAAATCACATGATTACATCAGTAGATGCATATGTTAGTCAGCTTTCTATTAATGTAACAAATACCTAAAATAATCAGCTTATAGAGAGAAAAGGTTTATTTTGACTCACAGTTTGGGGGGTTATAATCCATGGTTTGTTCACCTCACTGCTTTTCGGCCCGTGGCATGGCACTACACGGTAAAGAAAGCTGCTTCCCTCATAGTGACAAGTAAGTGTAAGAAAAACGAAGAGAAAGGAGCAGGATTCCAGTATCTCCTTCAAGGGAAACCCTCAATGACCTAATGTCTTTTCCACCAATCCCAACTCCTAAAGATTCCACCATTTCCCAAAAGCATCACCCGGGAGGAATTGATCCTTTAAGACATGGGACTGTGGGGGACATTCAAGATCCATCCAAACTATTGTAATTCAGAAAAAGCATTTGGAAAAATCTGACACTTAGTCATGACAAAAATAACTTTTTTTTTAAAGAGAAAAGGAGAGAGAGAGAGAAGAATCAATCTTATTTATTTTTCCATCTGGCCTTTGTTGCTCCAACACTTAGTTGTGTATGTGATGCCAGGGTTTGAAACCATGTGCAAGGGCACATGCCAGACAAGTGCTCCAACTACTGAGCCACTGATCCAGCCCCATAAAAATAACTTTTGACAAGGTAGAAATTGAGGGAATTTCCTCAACTTAATGAAGAACATTTACTGATAAACATATAGTTACCATCATAAAGCTTTTCCACTAAGATCGATAAAAAGGACAAGGATATCTCCTTTACCACTGCTTTTCCAATAGCCTACTGGAAGTCCTAGTCAATGCAATAACACATGAAAGAAAATAAAAGATAAAATGTGTACATTCTGGAAGAGAAAAAATAGAACTGTCTTTGTTCATAGATGATACGATTGTCTATGTGGAAAATATGAAAGAACTGACAAAGAAAGGAAACAAGAAAGACAAAGAAAGAAAGAGTGGAAACTCAGTCTTGGAACTAACAAGCAATAGTAGCTAGGTTTAGGATACAAGGATGATACGCAAATGTAAATTGCTTTCCTATATTCCAGCAATGAAGAATGGAATTTGAAATAAAAAACGCATTATCACTTACAGTAGTACTTATTACGGTTTGGACTTGGAATGATTTTAAAGTCTATATGGAGAGTCAAAAAGACCCGGAATAGCCAAATCATTTTGAAGGAGAAGAACAAAGTTGGAGAACTGACAGTACCCAACTTCAAAGACTTATATAAACCTTTATAATAAAGCTCATGTGTTGAAGATTTGGTTCCCAATGCAGCAGTGTCCTGGCGTGGGGCTTCAGGGAAGTGGTTGGACCATGAGGACTCTCAACTCATCATTGGATTAATCCACTTGATGTATTCATACTTTGAATGGACTACGGGGAGGAGGTTGAAACTGCAGGCAGATGGAGCCTGCTTAGAGAAAGTAGGTCTGGAGGGGCATGCCCTTGTGTTCCTGGCAACTCCCTTCCCCCTCCTCTCTCCTTCCCTGTTGTCATACACTGAGCAGCTTTCCTCTGACACATCCTTCTGCTGTGATGTTCTGCTTTACCTCTGGTACAAAGAGCCAGCTGACCATTGAATGAAATCTTTAAAACCATGAGCCAAAGTAACCATTTCCTTCTCTAAGTGCTTAAGTCAGGCATTTGAAAAAGCTAACTAACACAGTGCTCAAGGAAATGAAATACTGAGCTATAAAACTAACAAAATATGTACAGGAGATACATGAAGAGCCTGTAAAACTCTGATGGAAGATATGAAATAAATAGAGATTCCATGTTCATGCATACCTGGTATCAATGTTGTCCAGATGTTGGTTCTTCCCAAATTGATTTATAGATTCAATGCAATTCCAATTAAACTCCCAGAAAATTATTTGGTGGATATTTACAAATTAATTTTAAAGTTTATATGGAGAGTCAAAAGACCTGGAATAGCCAAATCATATTGAAGGAGAAGAACAAAGTTGGGGAACTGACAGTACCCAACTTCAAGACTTATTATAAACCTTTACAATAAAGATTATATCATAAACAATGATGCAGTATTGGCAAAAGAACAGACAAGTACATGGATGAAGTGAACAGAGAGACCAGAAATAGATCTAAACAAATATGGGCAACTGGTCTTTGACAAAGGAGCTGTGTTAGTTTTGCATCACTCTGACAAAATATCGGAGGTAAAAAACTTAAAAGGAAGAAAAATTAATTTGGGCTCAAAGTTTCAGAGGTTTTAAGTCCACAGTTGGCTGGCCATTGCTTTTGGGACTGTGGCAAGGCAGAGCATTGTGGCGGGGAACACATGTGGAGCTGCTTACCTCGTGGCAGCCAGGAAGCAAAGAGAGCAAATGAGGTAGTGGCCAGGTCTCAATGTACTTTTCAAGAGCATGACCTACTTCCTCCAACTAGGTCCTGCCTCCTAAAGTTGCCACCCAGTAATGCCATCAGCTAGGGGTCACTTAAAATCCAAACCATAGCATTTCCCCTCTGGCTTCCAAGGTCTCATGTCCATCTCATAATGCAAAATGCATTCATTTCATCTCCATTTTTATAGTTTCAGAATTGCTCAAAAGTCCAAGTTAAAAGTATCCTCTAAGACTCAAAGCAAACTTTTAGCTGTAAGCCCCCATAAAATAAAAAAATAAAGTTACATACTTCCAAGATATGATAGCACAGGCCAAACATTTCCATTCTTAAAGAGAGGGAAAAGTAAACAGCAAAGAGGAATCAGACCAAAGCAAAACTGAAATCCAGCAGGAAAAACATTAAATACTATAGCTCCATATCTGGCCTCAGGATGACATGGTGGCATGAAATGTGAGCTCCAAAGGACTTAGGCAGCCCTGCTCCTATATCCTTGCCAGCTACAGACTACACAGCCTCTCTCTTGGGCTGGCTCTGATCACCGCCTGCAGCTTTCTTCCACTGCAGTCAATGTTCTTGATATCTGCAGCTTCCTAGGTCTCCATTTTGGTTGGCTTCAGTGACACTCTCACTGGATGGTACATCACTCTCTCTAAGGCTGCCAGCAAGAATTCTGAACCTGCACACATTGCATGGCCTCCCAGGCTTTGCTCTGAAATCTCTGTGGACAGCTCCACAACTCTTGCATTTTGGATCCTTGCAAAAACTTGTATCATGTGGACAATGCCAAGGTCTCTCACCAGTATGAACAGTGGCCAGACTCTCTTGGACCACAGATGCAGTGACTTTTGAGTGTGTAGACAGATCAATATGGGGAAATGAATCCCAGGGAAACAATTTTCGATCACACATGAGCAAGGTATTCTAGGAGTCTCCTTTCAAAGCTAAGTATTTGAAATCAGTTTACATTTTTACATTGTTGATCCTGAGATGGGTGGGGTTTTGCTGATGTGTGAGGTCAAAGTATCTTTCCCATTGCACCAGTGAAAAGTACTTAACAACTTTCTCTTCCTTCTCCCCTTCCTTTTCCCGCCTCCTTCCTCTCCTCCTCCTCCTCCTCATCACCATTTTTTTTCCTCCTCCTTCCCCATCCTCCTCTTTCAGTACTGGGAATTGAACCTAGTGACACTTTACCACTGTGCTACATACCCAGCCCTTTTTTATTATTTTATATTTTGAGACAGGGTATCAATAAGTTGCTTAGGGCCTCATTAAGTTGCTGAGGCTGGCCTCAAGCTTT
>PVKS010049360.1:0-12016 GCA_004027875.1 Aplodontia rufa
AAAAAAATGAAATTATGTATAAATAATTTCAAAAGCACTAGTGAATAAAATAAGAATTTTCAAATTTATAACAAATAATTATTATCTACCTATTATATCCAAGATAATCAGCTAAAATTATTTTTAAAAGAATTTAATAAAGTTTGTTTTCAAAAATATTCTATTCAAAATCAAAAGGTGTTTTATGTCCCTGTAATAAGGGTTGTAGCAGACACTCCCAGGCAAAGTGTAGTTAAACATACTTGATTATTTCCATATCCTTTCAAAATAGCAGTAATTCAAATGTTACAGGCATGTTACATAATTTTTTATTGGAATATTATATTTATACATAGTATCTGGGTTCCTTTTTACATAATTATACATGCAAGGAATATGGTTTCAATCCCCATTTCTTCTCCCATTTTCTTACCTTCTCCCACTTCTTTTTCTCTCTCTTCTACTCTATGGATCTTCCTTTCACATCTTTGTTTATTTTTTATTGGTACTTTCTCCATATACATAAAGGAGATATTCCCTTTGGTACATTTATATATGCATAAAATGTGATTCTGTTAGATTTCGAATGCACATATTAGAAAAAAAGACCTAACATCAATAATCTAAGCTTTCCCCCTTGGAAAACAGAACAAAAAATTAAATACAAAGTATACAGAAGAAAATAAATAATAAAAATTAGAGCAGAAATTAATAAAATAGAAAACAGGAAATCATTAGAGAAAATTAGCAAGATCAAAACCTGATTCTTTGAAACAATCAGTAAAATCAACAAGCCTCTAGTCATGTTGACTAAGAAAAAAAGAGGACACAAACCACTAATGAACAAGAGGACATTACTATGGATCCCAGGACATCAATAAAAGAATACTATGAACAAATCTATGCCCTAAAATGTGAGAGCCTAAATGAAATGGGTCAATTCCTTGAAAGACAATTGGCCAAGTCAGATGCAAAGGTGCATGTATATTTGTCATTCCAATCACTGCAGAGGTTAAAGTTATAAAAGGATTGCAAGATCAAGGTCAGCCTCTACCACTTGGTGAGACACTGTCTCAAAATGAAAAACAACAAGGGCTGGAGATTTAGCTCAGATGTAAATCGTCCTGGGTTCAATACCCAGTACTAAAAAACCAGACAATTTGCCAAAATTCACACACACAAAAATATAGACAATGTTCACTAAAGAAATTAATAAGTAATTAATAACCTTCCAAAACAGAAAGCACCAAGCTCAGATGGGCTTATTGGTAAATTCTACCTAATATTTAAATTATACCAGTTCTTTACAATTGTTTCCAGAAGACAAAAGCAGAGGGAATGTCCCCTAATGTATTTTATGAGGTCAGAATTACCTTAATATTAAAACGAGACAAAGACATTAGAAGGAAACTGCAGACCAATATCTCCCATGAACATTGATGAGAAAATCCTTAACAAAATATTAATAAGTCAATTCAAACAATTTGTGAAAACAATTATACATCACAACTGAGTGGGATTTATCTCAGTTGTGACAGGCTGTTTTAACATTTGAAAATCAATAAGTAAGTGTAATCCATCATTCAGCAGGTTAATGAAGGAAAAAAATCACATGATTGTATCAAAAGATGCACAAAAAGGTTTTGATGAAAATGCCAATGTCCTCCAGACATGCTGGCACATATCTGTAATCCCAACAACTCAGGAGGCTGAGGCTGAGGATCACAAGTTCAAAGCCAGCCTCAGCAACTTAGCAAGGTCCTTAGCAACTTAGTGAAATCCTCTCTCAAAATAAAAAAATAAAAAGGACTAGCTAGGGATGTGGCTCAGTAGTTAAGCACCCCTGGGTTAAAAATCCCCAGTACCAAAAAAAATGAAAGAAAGAAAAGAGAAAAAGAAAATGCCAATGCCCATTCATTCATGATAAAATAATCTCAGCAAACTAATCATAGTGTATTAAGGAACAGACTAGGAATGATCATTAGGAGCTTCTACAAAACATGTACAGTTAGCATCATACTAAAACTGTTCACAGGTAGCATGATTGTCTATGTAGAAAATCTGAAATAATCAATAAATAAAGTCTGGAAAGAAATAAGCAATTACAGGAAGGTTGCAGGACACAGTCAGTATAAAAAAGTCAATTGCAATAAAAAAGTAGAATTTGAAATTAAAAACATGTTATGATGGTGTTTTCTTCAGCAGTATATATACTAAAATTAAAACAATACAGAGAAAATAAACATGGTCCCTGTACAGGATGAAGTGTAAATTCATGAAGCAGTCTATATTTTGGGTGTATATTTATCTCAAACTGTTAATAAATTTAAAAAAGTTACAGCTTTTTACATTAATCATAAATATATAAGTTGTTTTTGAAAAACAGATTACTTATTTATATTAGCATCCCAAAATGTGAAACACTGAAGTATAAATCTATAAATCTAACATCATCTGTACTAGATCTGTACAAGGAAAACTGCAAAACTATGAGGTAAGATATCAAATAACTAAATAAATGAGAAGATATTCTATGTTCATGAATAGGGAGATTCAATATCATCAAGATGTCAATTCTTCCCAATCGGATCTATAGTGTTTATGTAATTCCAATAAAAATCTCAGCAAATTATTTTGTAGATACCAACAAACTGATTCTAAAATTTTATAAGGAGAGGCAAAAATCCCAGAATAATCAACTCAATATTGAAGGAGAACAAAGTTGGAAGGTTGACACTACCCTACTTCAAGACCTACTGTAAAGGTTCAATAATCAAAACAGTATGATATTGGTGAAAGAAAAGACAGATCACTGGAACAGAACATAGCACCCAGAAATCAACCCACATAAATATAGTTGACTACTCTGGCAAAGAAACAAAGGTAGTATAATGGATCAGAGAGTCTTTTCAACAGATGGTGCTGAACAACTGGACATCTACATCTACATGCAAAAAATGAATCTAAACACATATCTTATATGCTTAATAAAAATTAACTCAAAATGGCTAATGGACCTAAGGAGCATAAAACATCTAGAAGATAAAGTAATTCAAAATCTAGATGACCTTGGATATGGTGTTTATTTTTTACTTTATTAGTTTTTTTATACCTTTGACATCTTATCTTCATCTAGGCCTTTACAGTTTTTCTTAAATTAATAAATCTTATTTTTCATAGAAGTTTTAGGTTCACAGTAAAATCGAGTGTAAAGTACAGAGAGCTCAAATATACACCCTGTCCCCACACATGAGTAACCTCCACTCCAACATTCTGCACCAGAATGCACAGTCAGTGAACTCACATTGCAATGACTTTTTAGACATAATACCAAGGGCACAATCTGTGAAAGAAATACTCTATAAGATGGACCCAATAAAAGTAATAGTTCTGCTCTGAAAAATACTGTTAAGAGAATGAAAAGATAAGCCACAGATGGGGAGAAAATATTTGCCAAAGACATATCTGATTAAATGAAATGAATCTAAAATATACCGAGTCTTAAAATTCAACAATAAGAAAATAAAGAACCTGATTTAAAATGGATGCTCAACATCATAATCATTAAGAAATTGCAAATTACAACTAGATACCACTATTCATTCTTTACAATAGCCAGAATCCAGAAACTGGTAATACTTAATGCTGGTAAGGATGTGGAGCAGCAGGAAGTCTCATTAAATGCTGGTGGACTGGAAAATGGCATAACCATGTTGGAAGATAGTTTGGCACTTTTACAAAAGTAAAAATACTCTTACCATATGATCTGGTAGTCATGCTCCTTGTTGTTTACCCAAATGAGTTGAAAACGTGAGTCCACATGAAATCTTCACATGAATGTTTATAGTAGCTTTATTCATAACTGCCCAAACTTGAAAGCAATCAAGATGTCCATTAGTAGGCAAATGTATATGTTGTGGTACATCCTGACAATGGAATACTACTCAGTGTTAAAAGAGATGAGCTGCCACCCGGCATGGTGGTGCATGCTTGTAATCCTATCTATGAGGAAGGCTGAGGGGAGAGGATTGCAAGTTGGAGGTCAGCCTCAGCAACTTAGTGAGACCCTGTCTCAAAATAAAATAAAAAGGGCTGCAGATATAGTTCAGTGGTAGAGCAGTTGCCCAGCATATGTGAGACGCTCAGTTCAATCCCGAGTATGGGGTAGGGAGAGACAGAGAGAAATGAGCTACCAATCCAATCCTTAGTACATCACTAAGTGAAAGAAGCTAATCTGAAAAGGGTACATACCATACGATTTCAACTGTGTGACATTCTGAAAAAAAGAAAAAGCTATGGCGACCATGAAAAAATCAGTGGTCGCCAGATGTTAGTGAGGATAGAGGGCTGAGTAGGTGGAACACAGAGGACTTTTAGGGCAATGAAACTATTCTGTATAACACTATAATATCATAGTGGATACAAGTCATATATTAGTCAAAACCCACAGAACACACAACACCAAGTGAACCCTAATGTAAACTATGGATGTCAGTGATAATGATGTGTCAATGTAGGTTCAACAATTGCATTAAGTATACTTCTGTGGTATGTGACATCAACAGCTGAGGAGGTTGTGGATGTTAGGGGAGGGCAGGGAGTATATGAAAATTACATTTTGAACAATTTTTTCTAGGAATCGGAAAGTACTTTATAAAATAATCTACTTAATTTTTTTTGTAAGTCCCTGGAAATGGTCTAAGGACATACAGCAAATGAAGAAACACTTGGTCAAGAAAATCTACTAAAATTCAGCATAAAAAGTGAGACTGGAGTATTTGAGACAAGGTTCACTTCCTCCCTCCTCCATCCTAGTTCAGGCATACAAAAACTCTACTCCATGTTGGTACAGTCAAATACACAAGCATCCCACTTCTTCAGCTCCAGCTAGAAGAGCAAGACATAAACATTTCTCATCTTGTCCTCAGTTACAGGTTGTTCAGGCTCTTTTCCAGGCAGATATGACTGAGTTGAGGGCTGCCTTCTTCCACTCAGCCCTGACTTGTGAGATGGAGGCTCTAACTATGGTGAGGCACCACTGAAAATACTAGGGTCACCCTGACCAGGCTTCTGGAATAAAGGTACCGTGCTGGGAGAGAGGCATGCCAAGATTGGGAACTTCTGTGTTTTTCAGAAAGTGCTCAGTTCCTAAAGTGGGGGTGTTTCTCAGAAGCCTGCCATTGTCCTTGACCCTAGCTAAGGGCTGTGGCTCAAAGATTTCTTCTGGGGGAAAAGCAGGCTATAGATCAGAGAGCTCTGAATGTCTACCCAATGGAACTGACTTCACTGGCTGGGGATGTGGCTCAGTGGTAGAGCACTTGCCTAGCATATGTGAGGCCCTAGGGATCTGTACCCAAGCACCAGCAGAAAAGGAAGGGGTAGGGTAGAGGTGGGGGACTGACTTGACTTCTTGCAGTGTAGAGAAATCTAAGCCTAAGTGTCTTCTAAATGCCTTGGGCAATTTTTTTTAAAACAATAGAGCAATCATTCAGCAATTAGTGGAGTTTAACCACTGGATGTGGTGGGGGAAAATAGTCAAAGAGAGCTCTGCCAAAACCAGGATGTACATGGGCAACCTAGGGCTGTACCTCCTAAGGAACAGCATCCCAAGTTTCACAGTGCTGGTGTGTATTTATGGGGGCAGGGGAAATAGACTTCATTCAAGGTATATAGCCAGTGACTAAGCAAGTAAACAAGTAAATAACATAAATAAACCTTGGGCTGGGGGTAGGGAGGCCAGTACTCAGAATTGCTACAACATATAATCTAAAATGTTCAGTTTCCAATAAAAAGCATGAGGCACAAATAATTGGGAAAGACTAACCCACACACTAGGAAGAAGCCAGACAACAGAAACTACCTGAGTCAATGACCAGATATTAGACTTAATAGACAAAGACATAAAAGTAGTTATTATAAATAAGTTCAAAGAATTAAATGAAATTATGAATACAGAAGTAGAAGGAAAGATATCATGACAATGTCACATTAAATAGAGAGGACTGATAAAGAAATAGAAATTCACAAAAAGAAACTAATGGAAATTTTGGAGTTGAAAAGTATGACAATTGAAATTTAAAAAAAAATTGGTCTATCAGTGCTAAAGTTTGGATCTAGAATGCTCCCAAAATCTCATGTTGTGACTTGGTCCCCAGCTGCTGGTGTCATTGGGAAGTAGTGGAAACTTTGGGAGATGGGACCTAGTTGGGAGAGGTAGATCACAGGGGGTGTGTATATTTTGTCCCTGGAACTTTCCTGTCTCTCTGATTCCCCACCACCAGAAGGTGAACACCTTTGCTTCACCACACTCTTCTACCATTATGTTCTGCTTCACCATAGGCCTAGAAACAATGGAGCCAAGCAATCATGGACTGAAATTTCTGAAATCGCAAGCCAAAGAAAATCTTTCCTCCTTTAGGTTCTTTTTCTCAGGTATTTTGTCAAAGTAATAGAAAGCTGACCAGTACAATTAGTTTCCTATAGCTGCTGTAAGAAAGTACCATAAACCAGGTGGCTTAAAGCAGCTGAAATTGATTCTCATAGTTCTGAAGGCTAGAAGCCTGAAATCAAGATGTTGGTAAGGCCATGCTCACTCTCAGCCTCTAAGGGAAAAATACTTCTTCACCTTTTCTAGGCATTAATTGGCTTATGGCAGGATTACGTAAGTCTCCACCTCCATCTTGACAAGGATGTCTTTCCATGTCCAAATTTCTGTGTCCAAATTTACCTCTTCTTAGAAAGACACCAGTCACGGGGCTGGAGCAGTGGCTCAGCAGTTACAGCACTAGCCTGGCATGCATAAAGATGCAGGTTTGTACCCCAGCACCACGTATACAATGAGGTATCAGAGCAACAAAAGTCACGTGAAAATCTTAATAAAAATTGATTCTTTCGGGGCTGGAGTGGTGGCTCGGTGGTTATGGCACTTGCCTGACATGCGTGAGTATGCAAGTTCAAAACCCAGCACCACGTACACAATGAAGTCTCAGAGCAATGAAGGCTGCATGAAAAACTAAATAAAAAAATTGTTTCTCTCTTTCTCTCTCTCTCACTGTCTCTCTATCTTTAAAAAAAGTGATTCTCTTTCTCACTGTCCCTCTCTTAAAAAAAGAAGGACACCAATCTAGGCTGGAGGGGTGACTCAGTGGTAGAGTGCTTGTCTGGCATGCATGAGAACCTGGATTTGAACCCCAGCACCACATACACAACTAAGCATCAGAAAAACAAAACAAAACAAAAATCAGATGAAAAGATAAATAAAACTGACTCGTTTTCTCTCTTTAAAGAAAAAAAAAAGAGAGAGAGAGACCAGCCAAATTGGATTATGGGCCCATCCAACTACAGCATGCCTTCAACTTAATTATATCTGCAATGACCATAACCCAAAGAAGGTCACATTCTGAGGTCCCGGGGATTACAACTCCAACATATTATTTTAGAGGTCAATATTCAACTAAAAAAACCCTGGAAATGTAATTATAAAAGCAACATAAGTACTCATTTCTTCTCTTTTTTTCCTCCTGATTTAAGAAGCATCTTTTGTTCCTCCCTTCCTTCTCTTCCTTCCTTCCTTCTTCTCTATCCCTCTTTCTTTTCAGTGCTGTGATCAAACCCAGAGCTTTATGCATGCTAGGCACCCACTTTCTTCCTTTCCTTTCTTTTTTTTTAAAGACAGAGGGATAGTGAGAGAATCAATTTTATTTATTTTTTTCATGTGGCTTTCATTCTTCCAACACTTCGTTGTGTATGTGTTGCTGGGGTTCGAACCCACATCCTCATGCAGGTCAAGCAAGCACTGTAACCGCTGAGCCACTGCTACAGCCCCCCCCCCCACTTCCAATAATAGAGAAAACTAGGCAGAAATCAATTTCATATCTCAAGGGACCAGAAAAGGAAAAGGAAATAAATCTGAAGCAAGCAGAAGGAAGGAAATAATAAAGATGAGAGATAAAGTAGAAAAGAGAAAAATAATAAAATCAATGACACCAACAGTTGGTTATTTGATAAGATTAAAAAAATTTGTAGGACCTCACCCTACCAAAGAGCATACCCAGGACTCCAGCCTGTGCCCTGGTAGGTGCGCAGGACCCCCTGAGGACCCTGCACCCAGATCACGCCCTGCTGCTGCATGTGCCCAGGACTCTGGCCCTGGCAGGCATGCAGGACACCCCTAAGGACCTTAGGTCTGGGTACTGCCCAGCCGTCACGCATACACACTAGCTCCAGATATATCAGAAGCATCCCCACCAAGGATCCCAGGTCCTAGATCAGCACTTAGGCTGGTCCATTCCAGCCTGCCACATGTCTCTGGAACTCCAGAATCCAGCGACACACTCCTATCACTTAGTTTCAACAACCCAGAAGGTCACCCAGCAACCCCACCAGGTCCAAATCTGAGTCCTGAAGCCTAGATCCAAAAGGTGCAATAAAACGAGGCTCCAGGCAGAAGAAGCTTTCCTGAAGAAGGTGCTCATCAGACAGGTGGTGTCTGTCCCAACACTTTGACCTGCAAGGAAGAACACACAGAAACTTGCCTTGCTTCCACACATGGAACCCCAATTCAAAGATCCAGAAGATACTTTTCAAAGATGAGGAATCAAACTTGAAAAAGTTCACCTCAAAAACACAACTCCCCTACCAAGGAGCCCATGGACAGCGAGCAGGCTGAAAACCTAGAACAAATTATCAACGATCTGGAACAATGAGCTAAAAGAAGATTTAAGGAAGGGAATAAGTGAGAAAACTCAAGAGATGAAAAACTCTATTATCAAAGAAACAGACATACTGTAAAAGGAAGTAACAGAGCTAAAATATGCAGTCAATTACATCAGAGGAACAACAGAATAATTTAATATACTAACTTCTATAGAAAACAGAACCTCAGCCATAGAAGAAAGAACTTCCAGCAATGAGTAAGCTTGAGCACATGGATCACACACACATACACACAAACAAACAAAACTCACAGAACATGAGCAGAATTTTCAAAATGTCTGGGATGAAATCCAAAGAAACAATCCTAAGAGTAATTGGGAAACAAGAAGAAATTGAAATGCAAATAAATGATATAAAGAATATTCGCAACAAAATAAAGAAAAATTTTCCCATATAAAAATAAAGTCAGAAATGTTCATCCAGGAAGCATACAGGACACCCAATAGGCCTATTAAATGAGAAACTCACCAAGACACATCATATTCAAAATGTGTAAGAGGGAAATCAAGGAAAGAATATTAAAATCTGCAAGAGAGAAATGCCAAATCACATCCAGAGGCAAATGAGTAAGGATCACCTCTGACTTTTCAGCTCAGACACCAGAAGCAAGAAGTTCTTGGGAGATCTTTCAATGTCTGAATGACCACAACCTGCAGCTGAGAATACTATACCCCAGCAAAATTCGGCTTCAAATTTGATTGGGGAAATAAGAACACTTCATGATAAGATCAAACATGCAGCATTCATAAACAGAAAACCAGTATTACAAAGAATTCTCAAAGATAAACTCTAGATAG
Organism: Aplodontia rufa; assembly: GCA_004027875.1. NCBI lineage: Eukaryota > Metazoa > Chordata > Mammalia > Rodentia > Aplodontiidae > Aplodontia > Aplodontia rufa. The sequence continues at coordinate 9,492 of PVKS010049360.1, forward strand.
AAGAATAAGCAAATAATCCTCAAAACCCACAAACAGGAAATTCAATAAAGGCACACACTATCAATAGACAACCAAGACACCACAGAACTTACTAATAAAACAAGATGACTATGAACCACAACTACATAACTATCCTACATGGAATATGAATATGAATGGTCTCAAGGCACCAATCAAAAGACACAGATTACCAGATTGGATCAAAAAATAAATTCTGACAATATGCTGCTTACAGGCAACCCACCTTACAGCCGATGACATCCACACATTGAAGGTGAAAGGATGAAAAAAAAATCTAACAGGCATATGGCCCAGGAAAGCAAGCTGGTATTGCAATACTTACATCTGACAAAGTAGATTTAAACATAAACTAATCAGAAGAGATAAAAGGCCACTATATACTAGTAAAGGGAACAATACAGCAAGAAGATATAACCATAGTGAACATATACTTTCCAAACATGAATGCTCCAAAGTATATGAAAAAATTACTCCATGACATAAAACCACTTGTGGACCTTAATAAAATAATACTGGGAGACTTTAATACTCCTCTATCACCAATAGACAAATCATCAAAGCAAAAAAACAATAAAGAGATCTCCAGTCTAAACAACATAAATCAAATGGACTTAACAGACATCTGTAGAATGTTCCACTCCAGATCAGCTGAATACACGTTCTTCTCAGCAGCACGTGGATCCTTCATATTCTAATTCAAAGGGAAATCTCAGCAAATATAAAAAAGTAGATATTATTCTATGTATCCTATCAGACCATGATGCCACGATCCTAGCAATTAACAGCAAAAATCATAACAGAAAATACACATATACATGGAGAATGAATAATACCCTATTAAATGAAGAATAGATCCAAGAAGACATGAAAGCAGAAATAAAAAAAATTCTTGGAAGAGAATGAGAATGAAGACAGAACATATTGAAACTTTTGGGATAGCATGAAAGAATTCTTAAGGGGAAAATTTATAGCACTGAGTGCCTACATTAAAAGTCAGGAGAGATCTTAAATAAAAAAGCTTATGGTCCACCTCAAATCCATACAAAAGGAAGAACAATCTAATCCCAAAGCAGGCAGAAGACAGGAAATAATGAAGATTAGAGCTGAAAACAATGAAATCGAGAACAAATAAACAATAAAAAGAATCAATGAAATAAAGTGTTTATTATTAAAAAAAATAAAATTGAGAGATCCCTACCTAATGTCACTAAAAGAAGGAAAGAATTGAAGCAAATAAACCAAATCACCAATGAGAAAGGATTGATCATCACTGATCATACAGAAATCCAACAGATTATCAGAAGATATTTCGAAAACCTATACTCCTCTAAATCAGATAATCTGGAAGACATGGACAAATTTCTAGACACATACAACATCCCCAAATTGATGCAGGAAGATATTGATATACTAAATAGTCCAATAACAGGCACTGCAATCCATACAGCAATTAAAAGCATTCCAAAGGAGAAAAGCCCAGGACCTGAAGGATTCCCCACTGAGTTTTACCACACCTATGAGGAGGAGCTAACAGCTCTCCTTATTAAACTATTTGAAGAAATTATAAAGAAAGGAACTCTCCCAAACACATTTTATGAAGTAACCATAACTCTGATACCAAAACCCAAAAAAGACACATCAAAAAAAGAAAACTACAGACTAATATCATTGATGAACATTGATGCAGAAATCCTTAAAAGGCCCAAAACATAACCCGGAAGAAAGACAGCCTATTCAACAAATGGTGCTGGACGAACTGGACAGCCATTTGCAGGAAGTTGAAATTAGATCCTTATCTCTCACCTTGCACAAAAGTCAAATCAAAATGGATCAAGGAAGTAGGAATTAAACTAGCTATCATGCAACTGCTAGAAGAAAAATTAGGTCCAACACTCTAGCACATGGGAGTAGGTGATGGCTTCCTCAACAAGATTCCCAAAGCAAAAGAATTAAAGTCAAGAATTAATGAGTGGGATGCTATTAAACTAAAAAGCCTTTGTTCAGCCAAGAAATTGGTCAAAACTGTCAAGAGAGAACCTACAGAATGAGAGATAATCATGGCCTGTGATTCCTCTGACTGGGGACTAATATCCAAAATTTATAATGTTAAACTTAAAAGCTTTTGTTCAGCCAAGAAATTGGTCAAAACTGTCAAGAGAGAACCTACAGAATGGGAGATAATCATGGCCTGTGATTCCTCTGACTGGGGACTAATATCCAAAATTTATAATGAACACAACAAACTAGATAACAAAAACACAAGCAATCCAATCAAAAAATGGGCCAGAGAGCTAAACAGAAACTTCTCAACAGAGGAAACTGAGCAAGCCAATGAATACATGAGAAAGTGTTCTAAATCACTATTAATCAGAGAAATGCAAATCAAGGCTACATTAAGATTGCACCTAACTTGTTAAATCCAGATATCATGTAATGTTACACAACCTAATACTTTTTTTAGAGATGTTGTGGGAAGGGGAAGGGAGGGATAAGGGTGGGTAATT
>PVKS010049362.1:0-12014 GCA_004027875.1 Aplodontia rufa
AGTATTAAATTGTAAAGCATTACATCTTATCTGGATTTAACTCATGTTACTAGACCAACTTTCTCATTGTCCAGGGTCTAGTCCCCACCTCCACAGATGAGTGGAGACATTCGACCATTAGTTCTCTGGGTTAAGCTGATTTTACTCATCATGATCTCTTCCATAACCATCCATTTACCTTCGAAGGCTGCAATATCATTGTTTCTAATTGCTGTGTAATATTCCATGGTATAAATGTACCACAGTTTTTGGATCCATTCTTTCAGTGTGGGACATCGGGGTTGTTTCCACTACTACTACTGCTACTACCACTACCACCACCAGTACCACCTCTGGAGGGGATCCCTAGTGTTTGGAGGACATCCTCTCCTGGGATGATTATCACTTTAATTCTGTCTGTATACTTGCCAGTTGATCACCCTTACTCTGCTTCTTCTGTCCATTCAGAATAAACTTGACAAGTGTACATTTTTTTCACAAAAAATAATTTAATAACTACATATGTGTGTATATGTACACATTCTTTGTATATTTATTTGTGTATTGCACATGTATGTGTGTGTATATATCCCAAATTCACAACTTATTTATAAAGATTTTAAAAAGGACCATGAGTTTTGGACATACCGAATATAACTACATTGTTCCTTCTGATAGGCCACCATTTATTAAAAGTTTCCTTGGTGTTAAGTATTCAGCACTTTTGGTGCATTATCTCATCTAATCCTCACACGATCTTAGGGGGCAAATTGTTGTGACTACCACTTTAGCTATGGGAACAGTGAGGCTTATAGAGATGAAGTATTTTAAGGTTCTTCCTCACCTGAGGCTCTCTGATTCGAAGTCTGTCAGTAAATTCCTTATTTATATTTTGCTCTAATAAAGGAAACTTTAGTAAAAGGTAGGTAATTCTTATGACGTTTCTCTCCCTGTAAATCAAATTGGCGTGTATACACAATGCAAAAAATGAAATAAAGATCCTGTCAAGCAAATAGAACATTATCAAAATGTTCCTTCTGAAGAGGGAGAAGCTTTTATAACATGGCTTGTCAAGAGTAGGATTGGTGGGTTGGGAATTTAGCTAAGTGGCAGAGTGCTTGCCCAGCCCAAGCAAGGCCCTGAGCACAATCCTTAGCCCTTAAAAAAAAAAGAATTCGTATTAATCTTATCACATATAACAGAATATCTTTTCCAAAGATGATTAAAGCAAAATCTTTGGACTCGTAACAACTGAATTTTAACAAATCCTTGAAGCACTGCATTAGGTGTCATTTCTAATTTAAATGTATCACCCTTTCTCCAGGAAGATCATACACAAGGATTGTTTGCAGCATTTGGGGCAGGGAAAACTGGAGTTGGGAATTCAGCAAATAAAAATACACAGGCACAGTTAAATTTGTTTCACAAGGCCTATGAAATATTTAAGTTTCACTTATATGAGTTATTGTTTATTTGAATTCAAATTTAACTAGGCATCCTGTAGTTTACATGGCAACTTGTGAAGGAAGAATTAAATGGACTTCAAAAGAAAGAATATTAAAATGAGAATATGAGTTTTCACTCTAACATGCTTTTGTTTGTTAACAGGATAAAGGGAAGTGAAACAAAGATTTTTCTGGCAGGTTTAAACCAAATGTATGTTTCATTTGAAGTTAAGTTTAGTGAAAGATCTGAAGATGTAAACTTTATTTCCCTCCTGTTATATCATCACTAAAATAAATAGCCAACATGTGCCATGGCATGCAAATGATTTGCGTTTTTACTTGTCCTTCCTCCACCTTCACAAAAAGAAACCCCCAATGAAGTACACAGAACTTAACACAATGTAAAAAGATAAAGTCATTTAAAATCATTACAATGTTCTCATACATCTTACTTACACACACACACACACACACACACGCCACCAACACCACCAACAACAAAAAGTAGTAGTCCTGCTGGATCAACATTCAACTAAGAAGCAACCTGTGGAGGCCATACCAAAGCCTCTCCTGGGACAAGTATACAGACAGAGCTTTTTCTACCTGCCAAGTGCAAGCTATCAAGGCAACAGCCCTTTAGCAGTTTTCTTAATAAGCTCATAAAACTGAGTGCCACTAGGCTGGAGTGGTGGCTCAGTGGTTACGGCTATTGCCTGGCATGCGTGAGTATGCGCGTTCTAAACCCCAGCACCACTTACACATCGATGTCTCAGAGCAACGAAAGCCACATGCAAAACTAAATAAAATTGATTCTCTCTTTCTCTCTCTCTTTAAAAACAAAAAAGCCCTAGAGTGCCATTAATGATTTATTTGCACCTCAATGCAGTGTTCAATGAAAACATTCAAGATCACATAAAAAAAACAAGAGATATTATAATTTCCTCAGATTATGATTGCTACCTTAATGCCCCTGTCCCAGGCAACAACCTCTTTCTGCCTCCTTGGTGTCCAGTCTAGTTGCTCAGACATTAGTAGGATAGGCCCAATAAATATAAAAGTGGTCTCTCTGTATAGTTTAAAGACATGATTTCCTCCTCACTGCACTAGAAGCCAGTTAGAAAGTTCATATGGGAAACATATGAAAATCAAAGGTGTCTATGTTTTAAACAATTTTGTCACTGTTTTTACTTTGGTGAGAATTTTGGGTTTCTAAAAATTCAAGGGAAAAGTTCTGAGATTCCTCCAGTCTCGGGGTGATGCCAGGGCAGGCTCTCTAGGCTTCTTCTGTTTAGTGTGTGGAATCCCTGGCTTACCCTATATCTCCAATCTGAAGCCAGGAAAACCACACAAGGGACACTGGCCATTTTCCCAGAATGTGGCTCAACCTAAGCACAGTATAATCATCTGTGGTGTTTGTAAAGCTCCAGATAGTCAGATTCTACCCAAAACTGTGCCAACAACCTTCACAGATGAGTGCCAGCAACTTATATTTTAATATTAAAAAAGACTCCACAGGCAATACTGATGCACAGGTTTGGTTAAGAATATTACATTACTTAAATGACTCAAATCACATTAGGCTGCACCCACATTAGAGTTGCATAGGATGTTCATCTATCCAGAGGTTAACTGTCCCCTCTCCAGGTGACTAAACACATTTATAAGGCTGAATGAACTCCTTCTTTCGTTCTATTTCACAGACTGAAATACTCTTAGGATTGCTCAACTTTCATCCAAGCAAACTGTAGAGGCCATAACAAAACCACACCTAGGACAAGTAAACATAAGATATATTCAACAGTTCACAAAGCAGCTTATTCTCAAGTTTCAGGAAACAAAAGAAAAAAACTGGGCATGGAGGATGATAAATATACTGCATTGCCTTAAATATGAGGTCATGAAATATGAGGAAAAAGTGGAATACACTCAGATTCTACTGGGTTTAGTATATGAAGGAGGCAGGAAGGGAAGGATATGTGGTTTAATTCACTTCAACACCTACAAGAAGAAAAATCAAAACAACAGCAACACAAGGAAATAAAGGAGTCACTTCTTTTCCCTAGTTCACCAGTGACCCATGTATGTATAACTGAGTAAGTTATCTGCTTATTCAGTGTTTAGATTGCTGCACTCTCAGAGAGAAAAATCATTTCTGTGAAATTCAATAATACAGCCAACACATTGTGCTTCAAATACTGCATATTTCAAAAAAATGAAGTCATTTTAAACCATTACAATATTTATAATATTCTCAATCTTACACACACACACACACACACACACACACTAACAACATATAATCCTGCTGGATCAATCCATTTCCTGTGCCAAAGTCAATTCATAAAGCAATCCCTTCACTAGACAGATTCTAAAGATTAGGAACAATAAAAGAAACAACATGTACTCTAATGATTTCTATTATCAGAGAACTTCATAGTACACATATATGCTGTCACATCAAAATAGAGAAGTACACAAGCCCTGAAAAGAACAGGATATGGCAATCAATGGCACCTTCCATAACTAGACCTACATAGATATAGCTCTTGTTATCATAGGCATCACACCAGCCCTGTACAGAGACTGAAACACATCTTATTTATGTGAAGGGATGACAATTTTATGAGAATAAAGGACAGAAGAGAAATCATCTGTTAACAGATTTGGCTAATAAAAACAAAACTAAAAACACTGTTTCCAGTATAAATAAGCCTCAACATGTTACCAAAAATTGTAGTGGATCCTTCCACACTGTATCAAAGTAGGCTAAAAATTATCTAGCATCTCTCAGTACTGATTTTTAAAAGAAGAATGTGAGTTCTATGAGCTGTTAAATTCCTTTTACTGTCTTTTTGTTTTGGTGCTAGGGATCAAATTCAGGCCCTTGCAAATGTCAGGCAAGTGCTCTGCCGCTAAGCTACACTCCCAGCCCCCTTTTACTGTCTTAATAAGAAACACACAAATCCAAACTTGAAGGCTTGAAATGCCTTAAATGTTCACAGCTCTTCACAAACAATAACAAATGTTCACGATCAGTATCTTGTTTCAGCTTCCCAGGAGCTCCAAGAGGTAGAATCAAAATCTTCATTTTACAAATGAAAAGTTGAAGCACAGCGATGCTAAAATACCTTACCTAAGATTACTCCTCTGGATCCTGCTGAGAGGGGGAAGGGAAACTTGAAGCATCATCAGGTATGTACAGATATTATCCTATGTAAATGCTGAATGTTATGCTCTTCCTAAGCTCTATAGGAATGATTCTTGACCTTTACATTACTATTATACTCTGTGTAATCTAATGAAAGCTAAGGATCCTCACCCACCCCATTACAAAAAAGGGCACATACGCAAATATTCATAGTTGCATTTTTCAGAATAGCCAGAATGAATACCACCCAAATGTCCATCAGCTGCGGGATGGATAAACAAACTGCAGTATATCTATACAATGCAATACCATTCAGACATAAAAATGAATTATAAACTGATACAACATGGTCGAACCCTGAAATATTATGCTAAAAGAAACTAGTCACAAAAGAATCACATGTTTTGATTCCTTTCTTGTTCTGTGTATTTCCTAGGGATCAAACACAGGGCTTTATGCATGCTAGGCAAGAGCTCTACCACTGAGCTACATCCCAGCCTTTTACATTTTTCAATTCTGAGACAGTCTGGTTAAGTTGCCCAGGCTGGTGGCAATCTTATGATCCCCCTGCCTCATCTTCTCAAGTAGCTGATATTACAGGTGTGTGCCACTAAACCCAGCTAGATTCCTTTTATTTGCAATGTCCAGAATAGCAAGTGCTGCATGATCTTACTCATATGTGGAATCTAAAAAACAGTTAATCTCACAGAAATTGAAGGCAGAAATGAAGAATGGTAGTTATCAGAGGCTAGGGAAAACAAGGTGGGGGAAGGGATGAGGAAAGGTTGATCAATGAGTACTAAACAGTTAGGACCAAGCAGCTCTGGTATACTATTATTGCACTGCAGAGTGACTACAGATAATAGCATATACTGTACATTTCAAACAGCTAGAACAAAGGATTTTGAGTTTTTACCACAAAGAAATGACAAATGTTTGAAGATATAAATTATATGTTTAATCTAATTTAAGCATTATGTAGTATGTATGCATGTGTGCATATCAAACATTACATGGCACCCCATTAATATGTTTTTATGTATCAATTATAAACAAATTAAAAAAGAAATATGTAGAATAGGCAAAACAATAGAAAGTAGATGAGTGATTGTCTAGAACATGGGGAGGGGTTGGAGGAAGATGGGAAGTGACTGCTAGTGGGTATGAGGTTTCTTGTTGAGATAATGAAAATGTTCTAAAACTAATTGTAGCATATGATGGTACACAGCCATGAATATAGTTGAAACCATTAAATTGTACACTCTGAATGCTTGAACTGCATGGTGTATGAATTATATCTCAATAACAATGTTATTTCAAAGCAACCATTAAAATGTCCATCTAAATAAAATATTCCAGATAGTTTCTTAGAGTTTACTAAAGCCCTGAAACCCATCTACAGGTGAAGTTGGGCCCAAGACCAAAGGTTAGTTAACTCCTGTTCTACAGAAACAAGAATTTTTATCCTATTTTCTTTGTGTCACAGATGTTTTACTTTAGCTAAGGTTATGACTCATATTTAAGATCACTACTTCAACCATTAGATCATATAATCACAGAAATTTTCAACATTGATTCGTTACAGTTTACTAGTGTGGTTTCACAACTACAATTTTAAGAGCTAGAAAGAATCTTTAGTAATTGAGCATCTATTACTGGCAAGGCATGGTTGGAATTTGAAAATACAAAAGATTTCATCCTCAAGGAGTTTAAAACTTCAGAGGCAAAAACAAAATCAATGCACAAGAAACAATATGCAAAAGGGAAGATGAATCTTGCATTAAAAAGGCCAAGCAAGGAATGATCAAAAAGGAAGCTTCGTGGCAGAGGCAGATGTAGATGGCGCTGGGTTTAACCTTGAAAAACAGGTAGGATCCGAACATATATAGAGTGGATACAGGGAATTCCAGAAGAGAACAGAAGCAGAGATGTTCATAAGAGTTCCTAGGACCTACGAGGAGGGCCTTAACACCAAGTGTAGGATCTTGTACTTTATTTGGTAGGCTCTGACAAGTCAAAGAAGGCTGCTGAGTAGGGCAGTTACCTAATCAAAGCTGTATGTTAATGTTGATTATAATCATGAACTGAAATTGATTTCCACATATGTATGAGTTTGTCAGGATAAACCCATCTACTATGTATAACCATAAAGTTCTAATAAAAATAAAAAAGAATATTGTTTATACAGTACTGTATATGTACATTTGAGAGAAAAACTGAAGGCACAGAAACAAGTTACAAGTCTGTTACAATAATATGAAGAAAATGTTACTACAGTCTCATTTGGGGCATGGCATCCTGTTACACAGTACTTTTTAAAAAGATTAAGGCATGTCCCACCACTGAAAAGATAGTGTGTGGACGCATTGTAGATACTCATTTAAAAGGCTTCCAATTAGACCCTGTGTGGTAGCATGCACCTGTAGTCCCAGCTGCTTGGGAGGCTGAGACAGGAGGTCTCTTTGGCCCAGGAGCCTGAACAATAAAGGAAGACCTTAAGTCAAAAAAAGGAAAAGAGGAGGGCATAGCACATGCCTGTAGTCCAAGCAGCTCAGGAGGCTGAAGCAGGAGGATAGTATAGTAAGTTCAAGGCCAGCCTCAGCAACTTAGTGAGGTCCTAAGCAACTCATGAGACGGTGTCCCAAAATAAAAAATTAAAAAAGGATTTGAGAGGTATGGAGTGATGGCTCAGGTGTTATGGCGCTTGCCTGTCATGCAAGAGTATGCAGGTCGAACCCCAGCACCACCTACACAGTGAAGTGTTGGAGCAACAAAAGCTACATGAAAAACTAAATAAAATTGATTCTCTCTCTCTCTCTCTCACTGTCCTTCTCCCTTTATAAAAAGAGGGAGGTTGGGATGTGGCTCAGTGGTTAAGCATCTCTGGGTTCAATCTCCAGTACCAAAAAAAGGGAAAAAAAAGTACTGTTAATAAATAAGCTGTAGTGCATTAAGGTACATATTTCCCTTAAGAAAAACCATACACCACATGGGCTTGGAAATTTTCAAAATAGCATTTTAGCATTAAATTCTAGCTACACTGGTTTGTGGGATTAGGAGGGTCTAAAGGCTCCTTTAGGTCCCTTTAGTGTTTTAACTATGTTACAAAAATCTATAATGAAATAACCTTGATAAAGGTTAGATGATAAGCTTTCGTGTGATCAGGTAAATGTGAACTCTAAAACCTAAAACAAAATGACCTTTGCAGTAGCAAATACTGGAGGGTCAGAAAGCCAGCGAAGTACAACAGAATTTCCTTGACATTGCTTTACGTGAGCCTGGGCTGTTCGGTGATGACGCGTAACTATAGATGGCAACCATTTCTGGGTTATAAATTTACCACGCTGACAGGCACTGGGCAGATAACGTAAGGGCGTTTACTGCCTGGAATGGTCCTCGACCATTCGTCATCTCCCAGAGAGACAAAGAGGCCGGAAGAGGCCTGAGGCTACTTAAAAGGTTATCGCCAAAGTACTTTGCTCCCGGAAACTAGGTAAGGGCTGGAGGCGTGTGTCACCCGACTCCCCTCCAGGACAGACACGCAAACAACGCTCCAAAGCAAAGGCCCTGCCCTAATCCTCAAACCAGATTGCAAAGCAGTTTTACTTCCAATCCCCGCCCACCCCTGCAGACCCTCCACCTCCCTTTCCCCTTCCGCTCAGGGCTTACTTGTCTCGGATGATGGTCTGCAGCTCCCGGATCTGATCATTCATAGGCAGAAGTTTAAGCTGCTCCCCAATCTGCCGGGAGAGTTCGCAGTCCCCTAGTAGAGAGTCGCCGACAGGTGCGTCACCACTGTCACTGTTGCTCTCAGAGTTGAGGTTGTTGCTGCTGAAGGACGGAGCGCCCAGCGCTGCCGGCACGCTACAGTGGGCGTGCGGGGTGAGGAGAGTCAGCTTGGCCACCGCAGTGCTGTTTCCCTCGGCATGATCCGGGATCTGGTCGCCAGGTCGCAGCTGTTCCGGGCATGCGGTTGAGGCAGAGTTTACTTGCTGGTTGTGACAAGGCATGGAGTCGGGACCCTGTAACTCCGTGGCCATACACAGGGTCCCCCGCTGCTGTGGAACCCTGAGGACGGAAGAGAGCGGGAAGAAGGGGCGGGTACCCGCGTGCTCTGCCAGTCACCCCCCCCCCACCTCGCCTCCTCAAAGTCTCTAACCCTGCCTGCCCTCTCACCCCTAGGCCGCTCAGGGTTCCCTTTTGCACGCTTTGCCTCACACCCACCCACACCAGACGTACTGCCTACGTAGATACCCTATTGGCCTCTCTCCCTGCCACTCTAAGCCATGATGCTTGTTAACTCTTCCAGTCAAGCCTGCTGTGTGGATTCCCGCACGGAGCCTGGCACTCGTGCAAGGCCCGGGCCTATGGCCCGGGCTTCTAGGTCTTGCGCTTTGGGAACTTTGAGTCATGGGTACAACCTGGAGAAATGGGAATAGGCTATACACATAAAGCTCATGTTTTCAGACTTTGTGTCTTGTCAGAGAAACTACTTCAGTAACCGCATCTGCAGGGTAGCTTGTTTGTGCCACCGAAGGAGGAGAGCTTGGCAGGCTCTGAAGAGCCCTAGGAGACTGCTGTGCAAGCTGCAGCTTCACAGGCGTGCTTGACTGCTAAAGCTTCACTTCGGCAGTGTATGCATTATCGTGGGGATTTTGATACCATTTCAGACCCACTAGCACTTTGTTTCTTTTAAATACTTGGAAAGACATTTTTTTCTTAAGTGTATGGATTCACTCTATACAGGCCTGCGGTAAGAGTGTCTAGGACATTACTTTCTATACCTCGGTGTGTATCAGAACAAGTGCAGAGATTTTTAAAATGCAGGTTCTCATGACCCACCTTAGAGAGTCTGATTCAGAAGATTTGAAATGGGAACCAAGAATCTTTATTTTTTAACAAGTAACCCATTGATTCTGATTTTTTAAAAGGGTATGCTTTGAGAGCATACTTTTGTAAAGAATTACAACTTGAAAGTTAGAAATCTGCTAATTCTGCCAAATAATTATTGAGGAACATTTCACATCCCTTACCCTTCTCTGGATGTGACTTTCCCCATCTCTAAAGTGAGAAACAAACATATTTGACCCCTAAACGTTCTTCTAGTTTTGACTTGCTAAAATTCTATTTCGCTTTCCAAAAAAGCCAATTCTTAATATTCCATCTTCCACACAGGAACATAACCATACATGCAGAGATTTAGAGAAAGATGTAACACTAGAAATATCCTGTCCTTTGGCAGGACTTGAGCCTTGATCTGGCTCTGTTTTTCATTTTCTCTGTGTTTGTTCAGTTGTTTTGGTAGTGGTATTTCTCCTCTTTTCTCTGCTTTGTGCTCCACCCTCCAGGTCTGTACACTATTAGCTTGTAATTAAAATGTAGACACTTTAAATTTGATTGGATGATAAGAATTGCAACCTTGACTTATAATCCCACTTTTAAAAGCCCTTGCATCTTTTGACATAGCACCTAATGCAAAGGAAAGAATCTTGGGGTTTAAAAGTGGCATCTGGGGACTGGAGTGGTGGCTCAGCGGTTCTGGCGCTTGCCTGGCATACTCAAGGACTCAGGTTCAAACCCCAGCACCATGTTTGAACACACAACAAAGTGCCCAAACAACGAAGGCCAAATGAAATTTGATTCTGTCTCTCTCTCTCTCTCTCTCTCTCTCACACTCACTATCCCTCACTCTTTAAAAAAAAAGTAAAACAAAAGTGGCATCTGCCAACTTGAAGCGGGCAGGAATGATTAGCTCTTTTGTCAATGAATACTTTGAGGGAAAACACTGAAATGCAATGTTGTATCATTAGCAGTAATTTAAATGCAGTAATCAATTTAAAATGATATTGTAAAACATCCAGAACCAAAACTGCACTCTAGTCTTCTCTAGTATCTTATCAGGCATATGACCTTATTCTAAATATCACAGCATATGAATTTGAACAGTACAATTGCCAGTATATCTTGTTTTCACTCATTATAAGCATTCATGCATATGTTTATCTATATTAACCAATAAGCATTAACAGGTATATTTATATAGGAAGTTTATTTAAGGCTTTTTAAAGGCAAAATTCACTAATGACTGATCATAACACCTTACGTTTGGTGTTTTATAGTTTATAACAATTTCATGAGCATGCTCTTATTTAAATTTTAAAAAATCTTTAAGATTACTAATCCCCAGTTTTAGACAAGATCTGTGTAATTCTGTTTTCTAAAGGGACTTGTCCAAGATTATCCCTCCAAAGGAACAGAGCCAAAACAGGAACCCTAAAATGCAAATCAAAACTTCAATGAGATACCACCTCACTCCTGTTAGAGAGGCAAAAATGAAGAATACAAACAATGACAGATGCTAGAGGGGCTGTAGGAAAAGAGAAACACTGTTACACTGCTGGTAGGACTGCAAACTGGTTCAGCCCCTCTGGAAAGCACTGTGGAGAATCCTCAAAAAATTAAGGATGGAGCCACTTTATGATCCAGCTATCCCACTCCTGGGAATTTTCCCAAAAGAGTTAGAATCAGCTTATTATAGTGATGTGTTTATAGCAGCTCAATTTACTGTAGCTAGATTATGGAACCAACCCAGATGACCCTCACTCGACGAGTGGATACAAAAGCTTTGGTACATATATACAGTGGAATACTACTGGGCCATTAGAGAAGACGATATTATGGCTTTTGATATCAAATGGATGGAGTTGGAAGGAATTATGCTAAGTGAAGTATCCCAATCTCAGAGACTCAAGGGCCAAATGGTTTCTCTCATCTATGGAAGCTAGAATACATGGGGAAGCAGTAGGTTAGATGGCTAACCTAACAATACTTCAAATTGTATGATTCTCAGTGTAATAGGGGGATGTCTCCCTAGGATACTTGGAGGCATAGGGAGGGGGAGGGGGAGGGGGGAGGGTGTATGAAGAACTCATAGGAGTCTGGAGAGTGGGAATATGGGGAAACCATCTCTGAAGCTGATGTCATTCCTCCATGAGATACCCATTTAACGCAAAACTTCTTCTGGGGATAACTGCAACAGGTGAAACCCAAGGTGGTCATCCATGTTTGTTTTGGCATTACCCCTGGATAACTAAGTATATATACATTGGTTACTGATGGTTTGATAATGTTTCCCTCTCAACTGGATCTCTATATACTTCCAATAAAAAAAAAAAACAGGAATGTTGGGGTCTGACCTTTGGTCTGACATTCACTCCATTCACTCTGTTTCATCAGCTGCCCTGGAGTGATCTTGTTACTATTTGTATAAATTCCTTCAGGAGGGGCTGCTAGGTCATGCTTTGTTATACAAAAGGTCAAACAGGGTGGGTCAGAATGTCTGGACTACAGACTGTTCCTAAATTTTGTCTGTACTGAAATCTACATAACACCTGGCAACACCCTTAGAAGGATTTTTGATTCCTTGGCTGTCTCCCCTCCTC
>PVKS010049363.1:0-12013 GCA_004027875.1 Aplodontia rufa
AAAAAATAACATTGATATACAGAGGCTTTAGATTAATTTTAAGAAATACTAATATTTTGTAGATGCATCTGTGAATTTACCTTGATAAATTTAGGGAATCAGATTTAGACTATAAATTTCATTGGTGGAATTACTTAGCAATTTTGAAAAGGTTCTATTTAATGTGTTACCCATAATTTAGAATGGATGGTTAGAAGTATGAGTTAGAAAGTGATATAATAATAGGCTACATGTTTTCTTATTGATATTAGAAAAGGAAATAATTAATGGTACCTATTAAAATAGAATAGAATATTGATTTAAGGGTTAACTAGAAAATAATTCAAGACAATAGAAAGGTTGAGGATGTTGGGTCATAATGATTTTGTATCCTTGATTATTTATAAAAATTTGGAATAGGGGTTGGGGATTTAGCTCAGTGGCAGAGCACTTTCCTAGCATGCACAAGGCCCTGAGTTCAGTCCTTAGCCCTGAAAAAAAAATTTGGAACTGGATGTGATGACTTATGCATGTAATCTCAATGATTTGGGAGGTGGAGGCAGGAGGGTCACAAGTTTAAGGCCAGCTTAGGAATTTAGCAAGGCCTCAAAACCTGTGCAACTTGAGATCCTGTGTCAAAATAAAATATTGAAAAGGTCTTGTGATGTAGCTCAGTGGTCAAGTGCCCCTGGGTTCAATTCTTAGTACAAAAAAAAAAAAAAAAAGATCATGTTTACCTTTGTTTTAGCCATTAGCTTTTTGATGTGATATCCAAAACAAGATTGAAGTCATTTCCTATTAGTTCGATATGTGTTATCCTTGCTTTATTAAATTTGTTGATTATCAAATTTAATCTTATTCTTATTTTCCAAATGATGGAAACCAGATTAAACAGTCTTATTTTAATGACCTGAAATGAGTTCACTTGTTTATGTAAGCAAGTTGGGAAGTAAAACTAAAATTTCACAAGCTTATTATCATAGTCGTCTAAAAATAAACTTCCACAAGTTATGACACATTGTTTTCTTTATTAAATCATTATAAATGTAACTTAAAACTAATTTTCTAAACCTTTATATGCAGGTAAGTAAGCAAGCAAAATAATTGAATAAGAGCTCATACACTTTCTTGTCTTTTTCTTCTTCCTCCTACTAGGACCAGACATATTATCAATCATTTCAAGTCTCAGAATATGGTAAGAGTTTCTCAGTTTATTTTGAAGAGAAAGAAAAAAACAAAACCCAAACAAACTTACGGAGATTAGAGAAATTTTCAAGTGATATGTTACTTAAAGTAAAAGTCCAAAAGGAGGTAAAATTCTTTTTCCTTTTAGGCCTAATCATATGTTTTCCAATTTTTTTTAAAGAGAAAGAGGGAAAGAGAGAAGCAGTTTTTTAATTTAGTTTTTCATGTAGCTTTTGTTGCTCCAACACTTTGTTGTGTGTGTGGTGCTGGGGTTTGAACCTGTGTCCTTGCACATGCCAGCAAGTGCTGCAAGCACCTTAACTGCTGAGCTACTGCTCCAGCCCCATATATTTTCTTTTGTAAAAGTTCTAAGATCTCATTATAAGGAAAAAAGTAGGAAAAAAATGACCTAAGTTCCCATTATGCTAGTCTTTTCCTTTTGCACAGTTTTTATGTTTTCTATTTGTTGTGATCATAAAATATTTACAAATTTTTTGAGTTTTTGAAAGTCACAACACTGGGGTAAATTGGGTGCAGTGGTGCATGCTTATAATCCTGTCCACTCAGGAGGCTGTGGCAGTAGGATCCCAAGTTGAAGGCCAGCCTCAGCAACTTAGTGAGACCCAGTCTCAAAATAGGAAACAAATAAACAACAATTGTAACAACAACAAAAATAAAAGAAAACCAGGCTGGAGATGGGGCTTAGTGCTAAGGGGAATCCCCAGTTTTAAAGAACAGAAACACCGGGGCTGGGGGTATCGTTCAGTGGCAGAGCATGCACAAGTCCCTGGGTTTGATCCCCACACCATTAAAAGAAAATGAAATAAAAACCCAACTTACTGTCAGTAATTTTCTGTATTTTTATTTGCACCATCTATTTAACTCAGGTTAATCATATTCTTATAAGTACAGCGCTTACAATATTGCATTAAACACACAGATGAAAACTGTGGATCCAGCTATTTTGTTGATGAACGGAGAGGGAGAGATGAGAGTGAGAGCGGGGATCTTGGTCTTAGTTTGTAATTTAAATAGCTCCTTTGAGTTTGTAGATGAGCTTTTTCAAATGATTTGTGCCATGTTTTGAGATCGTGTTTCATTCAGGCAGAAGCATTCTGCTTCTCCCTTCGTGGCTCAGGCTCAGGAACTCATGCAATATTTTCACATCTAGTTGTCATGGTCACCTAAAACCAGAATTAGCAGAATGTTTTCCTACAATGGGCCAGGTATTAACATTGTAGTCCCCCTGGGCCCTATATCTCTGTCATAACTACTCAGCTTTGTCCTTGTAGGATGAGAGCAGCTGTAGACAATATGTAAGTGAATATTGTTGTGATGTAAGAAAGTTTATTTTATGCATACAGAAATCTGAACTTCCTGTAACTTTCATGTGTCACGGCATATTATTCTTGTTTTGATTTTTTTCCCAACCAATTAAAAAATAGTAAAAACCACTCTTAGCTCATGCTGGTCTTGGTTTGCTATGCCCTAGTCCGGAACTGTGCTGTCTAATACGGAGTCATTCGCCGTGTGTGGCTGTGGAGCACTTGAAATGTAGCTGGTTCCAATGGAGATGTGCTGAGTGTAAGATTCATACCAGATCTTGCTGGCTTAGTGTAAGAAGATAAGGAAGGAAAATAGTTCATTAGTAATAATTTTTATTTTGATTATATGTTGAGTGATATTACTTTGGATATATGGGGTTCAGCAAAGTATTGCAAAAATTGATTTTACCACTGGGTGTTTTGGCATGACTGTAATCCCCATGGTTCAGGCGGCTAAGGCAGGAGGATCATAAATTCAAAGCCAGCATCTGCAAATTAGTGAGGCCCCAACCAAGTTAACAAGGCCCTGTCTTAAAATAAATAATAAAAATAAAAACAGGCTGGGGATGTGGCTCAGTGGTTATACATCCCTGGATTCAATGGGGTAACCAAAGGGGGAAAATTGATTTTACATATTTCCTTTTACTTTTTAGATGTGATTACTAGAATTGAAAAAATTATACATGTGGCTCACATTTTATTTCTTTTGGACAGTGCTGATCTAGAGGAATAAATCGTAGGGGACCAACACTTTTGTAGGCTGTTTTCATATAACACTGTGATTGTCCTGGGTGGTTGTATGTTGTTGAGTGGTGTACAGTGTACGGGGGAAACTGCCGACCTGTAATGTGTGAGGAGAAGGCATTTGAATTTCCTTGGAGCAGGGAGTCATAGTGACACATGTGACTTTTTTGGCCTCCTGTCCTAGGGTGGTCTAGACTACAGGAGGTGCTTGGAGCATGAAGAGGCCCTTTAGCCTTATTTGGGCTGGAGGTCTGCCCTCCATGGGACCCATGGGCCTTTTTTATATTTGTTTTCTGTTGAAAGGTGAGAAATCTTGTTATGAGACTTTGATCTGTTTCTTTGGTCAGTGAGGTTATAGGAAAAAACCAAACCTTTTCTACTCTGGTGGGGTGCTTTATATCAAATAGAATTAATTATAAAATATTTTATACTTAATTATATAAAGCTGACCTAAGCAAGGATTTCTAATGTTTAGTAAAATAAAGGACTTTTCATGTGTCAACATGCCTTTGGATTCTAATTATTCTAAGTTTAAGTAATAATAAGTATCAACTCTTTCAGAAAAATTCAAATTCAGTATCTTCAACTGAAATAATGGTAAAACAGATTCTTTAAAATATTGCTTTTCTTTTCCAGTGTTACCAAAATTTGAAGTTGCCTTGCAGACACCATTATTTTGTTCTTTGACTTCAAAGAGTTTAAATGGTACCATCACAGCAAAGTAAGTATTACTTTTGATATGGGCCTCAGCCATTGTAAAACCGTATGACAAGCTGAGCGTGGTGGTGCACTCCTGTAATCTCAGCGGTTTGGGAGGCTGAGGCAGGAGGATTGTAAGTTCAAAGCCAGCCTCAACAATTTGTCAAGGCCCTAAGCAACTTACCCAGACATTGTCTCAAAATAAAAAATAAAAAACAGGTTGAGGATGTGGCTCATTGGTTCAATCCTTCGTACAAAAACAAAACCAATCCCCCCAACAAACAAACAAAAATGCTGTATGACAAAAAGCTTATTATATATTCCAGAATATTAGCACAATGATTTGTTTATCAAAATATCTTAACGGGCAATAAACAACTATCTACAATAAATAATCAAGCATGAGCCAGGTCTTTATATCCATATCTCTGCTTCCAAGCTAATCTTGTTCTAGAATATGTCCTCAGACTACTTTAAGGATATACATTATAAATTTTCAGATTAAAAATATTTTTCCTTATTCCACATTCAGATTATGTAGAGTTGAGGCAATTTAGCTTTTCTTTTTTAATTATTTGTAATAATTTTTATTTAGTTTTTCATGTGGCTTTTGTTGCTCTGAGTCTTCACTGTGTACGTGGTGCTGGGGTTTGAACTTGTGTACTCGCACATGCTGGGCAAGCGCAGTAATCGCCCAGCCACTGCTCCAGCCCAGTTTAGCTCTTCTTAAATCCTGTTCTCATCAGTAATGAAGGTTGGGGAGTGGGTTGGTTGTGTTATTGCAATTGGCAGAAGAGTGAATAATCCACATTCATTCATTTCACCATATGTGCACAAAGACCTCCAATTCACCCTACATCGCATACGTATGGTGGCTGTCATGAAGTGGACCCACCAGCTTGAATAGCATAGCATTTTGTATTGCTGAGGCAAAAAGCATATTGAGAGTTCTAGACTAGTGGTTCAGGCTGGGATGGCCCTCAAGTAATTCAAGAATTGATTTTTTGTAGCTTTTAGTTTTTGATGTGTCCATATCTGTGCTTCAGCTTCTGAAATTTATTTCTAAGAGCTAAGAACAATTGAACTCCACCTTACTACTGTCTTATGGCTGTATCTTCACCTGGTGAGGGTTTGTGTCAGTGTAACTAATGGACAGTGAGTTTCCTGGCAGAAACTCCACCAACCAAAATGTTCTGAGGACTTCTGCTTTAAACTGTTCAGCAAAAAATTCACATGAAACACATACGATTTGCATCAGATTAGTATCTGCTTGTGTTCAACTAAGAGAAAACTTCCAATATGAATTTGGAGGCTGTGAATGGACTTGTGGTTTAGAAAACACACAACTGCTTGTACTTTACGTAATTATTTTACTGTACTTGATCTTAGTCAAAGGTTGAGCAGACTCTTTGGGGTTTATTTTGAGTTATTTGATTAAATACTTTTAAAACTTGGTACAAATTTATACAAACTAAAATTATTTGCAAATGTTCGTAATCCATGGATTGGATTAAGCTTGAATACCTTCTTTTGTTCTGTTCTTGGTTACCAGAGGTGTGCCAGAGAATTTAATACAGTTAAAACAGTGGTGGTTAAACTTGGGTAACCTACAGAAAATTTTACATGCAATTTTAGAGGACTGTGGACCCTCTGAGTCCCCATCACTGACATGCTCACCCAAGACCCAGTAGGAATTCTTGAGTTTCACTGTGGTTCACCTTAGTTGAGCCTCTGAGATAACTAACGATTGAGAATGATGGTTGTGTTGACCTCCTGGTATTTCTGTAGTGCTCCCTGTATTGTGGGCTTAGCGTGTGCTCTGGTCGTCAGAGAAGCAAAAGCAGTAGCAGACATATATTAAGAGACTTGGTACAGGAGGCTGGCTTATGTGATTGTGTGGCTAGGTAGACCCAAAATTCATAGGGCAGGCTGCCAGGAATGGAGAGGAGGCTGAATTCTCAGACAGGGGCCTAAATTGCTCCCAAAGACAGAATTTAGGAGAGTCCTACCTCTGCTTTAAAGACCTGTGAACTGATTGAATCAGGCCCATTCGGATATCTAGGATAACCTCCTTTACTTAAAGTGAACCAATTATGAACTTTAACCACATCTATATAAAATATCTAGATTTACTTTTGAAATTGGGGTCTCTAGCCTGGTGAAGCTGACACACCAAAAGGACCATTGCAGTGTGTGTGGCCTTTCGGGTGTGGATCATGAGCCTCTTTGTTGCCTTTTAAAGCTCTCAGATCTGCTCTCCCTGATGATGGTCCATTCTGTCTTTCATTTCTGTTAAAATCTTCTTTCTGCAGGCTTCAGTTGCTTGGAGCTGATGCCTGTGGGTGTGGCAAAGAAAGGTAGTTCTAGTCCAGAGCAGTGCAGATCTTTTGTGTGACTTCAGAGGAATTGCCACCCCTGTGGCCTAGACCCCTTTCCCCTGAGGCCTGTGACTGAATCACGGACATTCCCTCTGCACTTCAGTGTAGAGTGGGCCTGCCAGTGAATTTCTGGAGAATGTGCTTTTGCTTTAGAATGGAGAATCAGACTCAGGATATAATTTACAACATTACAATTGAGTAAGGAAACGTTTTGACTAGCAAGGTCTTTTTATCAGTTTAGAGAAATGAATATAGACTTAGTTCATAAATACTGTGTCCCAGTAGAGGTGGAAATGATCATAATCATCATTGTCCTCCTCTCCATCCCATCATCCTGTCTGTCAGGACCGATAGCTGGGGCTCTTTTCCCTCCAGAGGCTAATTCTCCACTTGGGCCTTGACAGGCTGCTATCAAGAGAGTCCCAGTCCCACTTCCTCTTGCCTGACTCTGGACTTTTCCATTCAGTATCTTTAACCTTTTGTTCTTTAGAGGCATCTTCACTTGTAGTTGTCTGTATCGTTAAAGAAACAAACCCCTGACATCAGGGCTTCCTTCCACCCACAGTTAGGGATCCATTTTCCACTTCTCCACATTCCACTCATTCCTCAGGCACCTGCAGTCAGTCTTTCACCCTCAACATGCCATGGGAATTCCTTTCACCATGGTCGCAGAGGCCTCCTTCCTGCTCAGGCTCCAGGCCCCATTTTTAGATTTTGACGTTTTCTTCCCTTTTGCAGCATTTGGCAGCGCTGGCCATTCTAATTTCTAATCTGGTTTTTCTCCTTACCTTTGGCTACTCCTTTGAGACTCTTTGCAGCCTGCTGTCTCCTATCCATCCTTTAAAAGTTACTATTCTCAGTGCTCCACATTTATTTAGAGTTTCCTTCTCCATAGGTGGGACTTCTGCTACTGTTCATAATTTGATGATTCTGAAATCCCTATCTCCATCCCCAATTTCTGTCTTGATGGTTAGATCCTTAAATCCTGCTGCCCTCTAGACATCTCCCCTCGGATATCTCATAGGTACTTAACTAAACATACCACTTCCCCCAACCTGATGCTTCTTTTGTGACCCCTGTCCCATCCCTGCCATCTTGGTCCCACACCACCATCTCTTTAGTAGCTCCAGTCACCCAAGCTCTTTCTACTCCTTTAACTCCCGTATCCAATCAACAATCAGTGCAGTTGATTCTGGCTCCTTAATATCTCTCCGATCCATCCTTTTTCTCTGTTGCTACTTCCTTGATGCAGACCTACATTACCTCTTCTTAGTTATTGTTGCAGTTGTTTTTCTAAAGTCAGAGAGAAAGAGAGAGTCAGTTTTTATTTACTTTCAGCTGGGTTTTGTTTTTCGAACACTTAGTTGTGTGTGTGGCACTGGGGTTCCAACCTGGGTCCTCATGCACATGCCAGGCAAGTGCACTACTGTTGAACCACCTCTCTAGCCCCTGTTTTACTTTCTTTCTAAGAGGAAGAGGGAGAGAGAGAGGGAGAGGGAGAGGGAGAAAGGGGGGGGGGAGTAAATTTTATTTAGATTTTTATCTGGCTTTTGTTTTTCTGACACATAGAAGTGAATGTGGTGCTGGGTTCTAACAGGGTCCTCATGTGTGCCAGGCAAGTGCTCTATCTACCATTGAGCCACCACTCCAATCCCCTGTTGAGTTTCTTAAATGTATTTTGTGGCAAAACAGTTTTATCCCTTCTAAGCATTTCTCTACACTGACCTTATCTTTTTTTTTTAAAAAAACTAAAAAGCAAATCTAATTCTATGACTTTTGCATGAAAATTTTCAGGTCATTGCCTTGAGGGTGGAGTTCAAATTCCTTAGCATATTTTATGGGTTTTTTTTTTTTTTTTTTTTTTTTTTTTTTTTTTTTTTTTTTGAGTTTCATGTCTATTGAAACATCCCACCCAGCTCCTTCTCCATGCTCCCAAGCTCCACTCCCAAATTTTACTTGTGCTTTCAGGACTGAAGATGCTTATGATCTTTACCTAGGTAACTGCAAGGTGTGGCCACTTCCCCTAACCCTCTGTCCTCCTACCTCTCACAGCACTAGCTGCGCATGTGCTGTTTGCTAGCCCCTTTTGCTGCAGGTGAGACTCTGCTGTACTCCTGCACCGTGGTGCTTCAGCACAGTGTCGGCAACCAGCAAATCCTCACCGAAAGAGCAGCACTGCTCTGGAGATTTCAGTTCCAAGCTTAGGAAGCGCAACAAAGGTCTTCACTCGAAATCAAAGGCTGGGTTTCGGGGTGAATTACACAATTGAGTTGTGTAGTCAGCAGTTTGGTCTCATTATCAAATTAGGGAGCAGAGAGAAGAACTTGAAATCAAGTTGTTCCTCAGGTGAATTTTGAGAAATGGGTTCTGTTGCCTTACCATTCAGATGGTTGTTAGTAAATTATAGAAATGATTTTGTGAATGTCTGTTTCATAATAGCTGTCATAGTCATCTCCATGGGTGCGTGATAAACAGTTGAGTTTGCTCTTTTATGTTCCGTCGCGGCTATTTTAAATGCGCAGGACATCGCTAGAAATTTCTTGGAGCAGGTTAAAAGGTTCCATTTGGTTTTGAAATCTTTAACTGAGGTGGGTAAAAAATAAAAAAATATATTTGCCCATTATCTTTGATGTGAATATCTGCTTATTATTTCCACCTCACTGAAAATAAGTAATAGATTTTTTTCCTGCTAATCACAGTGAGTGTGAGAGGACTGTAAAGAAAATAACATAGCATTTATCTATTTTGGTTCTACAACTCCTGGGGATGCATAGAATTAAAAAATATTATTTAATCTAAGGTTTGTTTGTTAAAAATGTGTTTATTTGATGAATTGAGACATTTATATATTGAAAATAACATGAAGAAAAAAGGTAAATGGAGAGAAAAATGAATTATAGGGTTCTTTTTTTAGGTATGATTTTATAAATCTTTTGCACTATGACTGTTTTCAGAAAAAAATTCCTTGGGGGGCTGGAGGGGTGGCTCGGTGGTTACAGTGCTTGCCTGGCATGTGCGAGTACGCGAGTTCAAACCCCAGCACCACATACACAATGAAGTCTCAAAGCAACAAAAGCCACATGAAAAACTAAATAAAAATTTCTTCTCTCTTTCTTTCACTGTCCCCTCTTTCTTAAAAAAAATGTGGAAAAAGAAAAAAATTCCTTGTTTTGTTAATGATACTATCCTGAATATCTTTGATTTTCTTTGTAAAATGTCAAGTTATTTTATGAATAATTAATTTATTCCAAATGCCTTCAGATTCTATTTAGGATAATAATTGTCAGTATTTGTGTTTCACAATGATTATTATCAGCTTAGTGCTTACAAAGCTAAGTCTGCCTCACATTTAAGCCAAAATTAAAAATTTGTACCTGACAATATTTTAAATTACTATTTTGAAGCTCTCTGTACTAGCCTGTGATACATCTCTTTTAAAATACAATATGCTGTTATTTTGATTTTTCTTTTTTTAAATCTTTAACAAGATACAAACAATATTAGGTTTGGAAGACTCTTTAGAGTATGTGATTTTGATGCTAAAGTTTTTAACCAGGGCTTCTACATACAACCTTTACTATTTTTGTTTGGAAGGATGGTACATTGAATGTCAAATTTTTTTCCCTTCTTGATTTGAAATATTCTGTACTTGATTTTGAGTTGAGTTGACCCAGATGAGGGGCTATTTCTGTGTCTTATCAAGGGATTCAGGAAGCTGCAGTTTACTATTACAATTTTCAGAATGCGGAGTAAAGTTGCTTTCACATTTAGCCCAGCATTTCATAATTGAGATGGAAGAAATCTAGGAAACTCATTTTAAAAAGACTTCCTGGCAGTAAAATGATTCACAGATTGCCTCTCTTTTGCAGGAGGAGAATTTCCCATTATGAGAAAGGATACTAATAATACATAGACTGCCAACAGTAGAGAAAGAGATTTGATTCAAGAAGATAAGTTTGATATTATGGATTTAAAAAATACTATTTTAAATTCTCTTACAAAAATAATTTTGGCAGCTCTGAGTACATTCAGTGCTCCAGAATCTAAGATCTAATAATCCCTCCTGGCTAATATTGGAACATACAGCAGTTGGCCATGATGATTGCAAGTTCAGCTGACATTTAAAAATCTTCAAGCTGGCTGTGCCACATAACTAATCCCAGCTACTCAGGAGGCTGAGGCAGGAGGACTGGAAGTTTGAGGCCAGCTGGCAACCCTGTCTCAAAATAAAATAAAAGTAGCAGGGGATGTAGTTTAGTGTAGAACATGGGATATAGTTTAGTTTTTAAAAATTTGTAGCAGGAGCATGTATTTAGTATGATTTTTTTTTGCATTAGATTGCTAGTGTAATATTTTTATTGCATTCTGACAATATCAAGTTTTGGGGAAAAAAACCCTGTTTATTGTTTTTCAGGTATACATATGGGAAGCCAGTGAAAGGAGATGTAGTGCTTACATTTTTACCTCTATCCTTTTGGGGAGAGAAGAAAAATATTACCAAAAAATTTAAGGTAACTTTTGCAGATATTTTATAACTTGTACTGGGAAAAATATATGTATTTTTCCTAGGAATAATTTCGTACTGAATTAACAAAAAAGTTGACTGTAAGAAAACCAAGAACTTTGCAGCATTGGGCGAGTGGGAATTTACCCACTTACATAGTGATTAAAGTGGAGCCAGAGCCGTCATGTTGTGACTTAGTTTGAGTTTTATTTCTAGAATTTGAATTGCTCAAGTGAAAATAAAACTGAACTTTTAAACAAAACAGATAAATGGATCTGCAAACTTCTCTTTTAATGATGAAGAGATGAAAAAGGTAATGGATTTTTCAGATGGGCATTTTGAACACTCGGATTTCTCTACTCCTGGGCCGATAGAAATTCTAGCCACAGTGACAGAATCACTTACAGGTTTGTAGAGTTTGAATTGAAGGTAAAGCTACTGATGTGCTGCTGCTCTGTCATCTCTTTATATAACCTGCACTTTCTTTCTTTTTTTTTTTTAACAAGATTTTATTTTTATTGTCGTTTTACATATTGAAAGGATTTGTTGTACTCTTTCATACATACACACATCATCTATCCCCTACTTTAGCCTCCCCGCCACCACCTCCCCATCTCCATCCCCCGACCTCTAATCTAGGAGGTAACCTGCACTTTCACTTGGGGGCGTTTGTTGTTGTTCTAAAGATGCTATTTAATGTTGAAATTTTCAAGAGTATTAAGTAGTTTAATTTGCAGGATGTTTTCATAATAAATGTAAAACTTATTCTCTTGTGAGTGTCTGTGCTTCAATCACATGATAACTATTTGTATTTTTCCCCATTTTTACTGTTTTTAGCCTGAAAGCCACCCACAAAGCCCTACATTTTCAGCTATTATTTTCTCCTCCTCTTTATCTTCCTGCATCTTTTTCTTCTTTGAATCGATTAACATAATCTGAAATTTCACCTGGTTCCAGACAGTGTCTCTTCTTTAATAAAAAACTAAAAGTTAAGTATTTGTACCTTTTTGTTATTACTTCAACAGCTTTAACCAATCTTTGGAAATGCAAAAGACTCTTCTGTCTGTGGCCCTAATCAGCTGGTGTCCATGTCCCTGAGGGAGGATGGTGCTTAATTAAAAGCAGTTCATAGCGAACATAATAGAGCCGTGTGGTTCTCTTAATTGCAAAGCCAGTATAGAAATGAGGCTTATGTTCCC